>REGL01000784.1:107392-123582 GCA_004194395.1 Aurelia aurita complex sp. Pacific | reverse complement strand
GTGTACCACAAGGTTCATGTCTTGGACCACTTCTCTTTCTGGTCTATATTAACGATCTTCCTTGTTGTTTGAAAAATTCCCTTGTATCCATGTATGCAGATGACACAAGCATTCACTATGCCTCTGAGTCTTTTTCGGAAATTAATCAAGCAGTTAATGCTGACTTAGAAGCTTTGAAAGGATGGCTTGAAGGGAATAAGTTGTCTTTAAACGTTGCAAAGACATAAGCAATGATTATAGGGAGTAATGGTAAGCTGCGAAAAATTGACTCTGTTGATTCAACCAAACCACACCTTAAGATTGGTTCTGAGGATATCAAGTTGGTAAAGGAGGTCAAATACCTTGGTGTTCAGGTTGACCATCAACTTAAATGGACATCTCAATTGGTCCTAACAACTAATAAGATCTCTAGAGGTATTGGTATGCTTCGTTATGCCAAGCAGTACCTTCCAATCTCAATTGTCAAGACAATGTATAAGAGTTTAGTGGAGCCTTACTTTAGATATTGCTGTCCTGTCTGGGGAAATGCTGGGGTGACTGCCATTGAAAAATTGCAGAAATTTCCAAATCCGGCTGCAAAACTCGTCACCAACAGTCCATTTGATGCTACTGCTTTACCAGTTATTTGGGCGCTTAAATGGCCCACTGTCAGGGAACTTATTGATTTTGAAGCTCAGAAAATGGTCTTTAAATCCCTTAATGGGGGCGTGCCTTCTTATATGAAAGACATGTTCACGAGAGTCAATAACTCTACCAGTCGTTCTCTTAGAAACGCTGAAGTCAATCTCAGGTTGCCATTATTAAAATCGGTAGGGGGCAGAAATGTTTCGCGTACCGAGGCGCCAAGTTTTGGAACAGTCTCGGCCCTGAGATCAGAAATACTTCAACCCTGCTGAAAGCGTTTAAAAAGATGGTGCAACCATGAATTTCTCACCAATTCTTTTCTGTTTTCTTTCATTTATTTATGACAATTTGTAATTAGTTTAGGTTTAGGTTTAGGTTTAGGTTTAGGTTTAGGTTTAGGTTTAGGTTTAGGTTTAGGTATTATAGCAAATTTCGTTTTTATTGTAAATTAGTAGTTATTTGTAAGTTTTTAGCATGGCCCCCTGTAAATCAATTATTATTATTGAGTGACTACCATGGGTAAAAAAGATGAAATAANGTTTAGGTTTAGGTTTAGGTTTAGGTTTAGGTTTAGGTTTAGGTTTAGGTTTAGGTATTATAGCAAATTTCGTTTTTATTGTAAATTAGTAGTTATTTGTAAGTTTTTAGCATGGCCCCCTGTAAATCAATTATTATTATTGAGGGGCTACCATGGGTAAAAAAGATGAAATAAAATGAAAAATGAAATGTCTGCCTGCCTGCCTGCCTGCTGTCTGTCTGTCTGCCGTCTGGCTATGTAGACGAGCCAACTCACGGCTGCGGTTCGCGGGCCCGCGGTTTGTGAGCATTTATCCTACAAACAACAACAAAAGTTCCCCAACAAAAGATTGTGAGTTCTTCCTACCTACTTAACTACCTAACTACGTCAATGGACGACAAAGGTTTATTTCTGACAATGCAGAACTCAATATTACGGACCACGGAGCCATGCGCTACAGAACTACGGAACCAAGAGCCTTGTACTCGGGAACTAGAAACCGGCGGAGGAGAGTAACTCAATATTCTAAATCATTTACCTTTTGAACCATTACCGAACTGTAAATTAAAACATAATACACGTTTCCTTAGCGATAATCGTTCAATTAATTTCTATAAAATTGACCTCGTTACAGTCGCATTTGGTACAAATACTAATCGGCAGCACTCGCTGACTGATGTTATATCTAGTATAAATAGTAATTCGATCAAATACTCTACAAGCCTATCGAATCAACTACTTTCTGTTTGCTCTAGATGCCTTGATCCCCGCCTTAAGGTCCCATAGGGCCTTTGGCATTAAACCCTTGGCAAACCACTCTTGATACTATATTTCTTTCACTAAAACAAGAGCTGCACATGTACAGTTGCAAAATAATTGATACCAGTGTGCTTAAAGGATGCTTGGTACGTTTGCTGGTCGTAATAGCCATAATGAAGAATTTGTGTCATTTTGCAGGAGTATGACTTGAGAAAAGTGGCTCGCTCTGAAAGCCGTCGCTACTGTGATGCTTATGTATTGACATATCAAGCAGAGAGAATGCCTGAACAAATACGAATGAAGGTAAATAGGTGCAACCATGACTCATTTGTTTTTGGACACAGTTTGCTTTTCCTGGTCAAAACTTTAATTTTAATGGGGGCAATCTGTTTACCTACTACATTAGAAGTTAGATTTTTAGAAGAAGGGATCAAAGCATTGCAGCAAGTTAAATAAAAACTTGGAATTGACGGGGGCTTTTAGAAGAAGAGCAATGGAGAAGATCAACAAGTATATCCTTGTATCTGAATGATATGCTCTTACATCTAGTGCCTTAAAAATTTCATATTTTTGCAGATGATTCCAGCATTTTCTTTTCAGGTAGCAAACTTGAGGAACTTGAAAGCATCGTGGATAATGAATTAGTAAAAGTGTCTGATTGGCTAATCGAGAATAAAGTTTCATTGATTGTCGATCAGTCTAATTTCATGATGCTTACTTCAGCCAAGAAAAAGTCTCCATAAAGTAGTATTAACAATCAGCCACTCACCCTTAACAGAAAAGGACTGCATTTATTCGTCTGGTGTTTTAATAAATAGAAATCTTACATGGAAAAAACACATTGAGCAAGTGAACACCGAAATTTCTAAAGGCATTGGTATACTTGCTAAAATGTGACATTGTGTACCTTCAAAAATTCTAAGGAGCCTTTACCTTACCTTCATTGCTCTTTTTATAACTTATGGCCTTATTAACTGGGGCTCTGCACAGCATCATCCTTACAATCAGTTCATCGCAAAATGAATAAAGCTCTGAGAATAATTAATTTCGCTAAATATGGTGCAAGCTCGAAAACAAGAATTTGGGATCCTCAATTTTGAAGATCCCTCAATTTTGAAGACACATTTTAATCTGAATGCTTCAAATAATTTATGTATTACATAAAACAAGTTACAGCATAGATTTTCTAAGCGAGCTTTTTGAAGAAGAACAACAACAGAAAGAGTATATCAAACCCGTCAAGCAGCGATATATAAATTTGCCATTCCTTTGTCTGAAACCGACCTGCTGAAACGTTTTATAACATTTCAGGTCACTGCAATTTGCAAATCAGAAACAAATCCAGGAATTCAACTTTCCAACGTAATTTCCGCAAATGGCTCATACAACAATACAACTAAACAGAACATTTTCTATCAAGCAAGCAAACAAACAAACAAACAAACACATAAACAGCCATTCTGCAAATCCAATCAAATAACAATGAAATGTACACAAACACCTTGCCTCCTCTCCCAACCTTTCCCCCTTTGCTTGTCATTAGTTCATGTAGTCTATAGCTTTAAATGATTTCAAATTTAAGACCATAGTGAAACGTTCATATCATACTAGTTGAATGTATTAGTTAAATAATTTGGAAGCTACAAAGGGCACTGATCACAAAAACTGCTGTGATTCCTACAAAATGCCGTTAGCATCTCTTGTTTAGAGATTCTTGTTTAAATTATTGTTTATCTCTTTGTTGCCTCTCGTTTAACATTCATTTTGATAGTCAAACCTTGTAATCTTTGCTGAATGTAAATGAATTTGAACTTAAATTTTACAAACTGTGCCAAGTTAACAACGAACTGAACTAAAAGTTGTCATATTTGGCTCGTGGGTGTTTCGTAACCATTCCTTTAGGCTGGTGATATGTTGCTCAGACTATTGAAATTGGTATCTCTATCATTCAAGTCAAATCTTTCAATAGGGCACAGGGAAACCGGCAAATCTTCCAATTTCACGCTTAGAAGCCAATGACATCGTCGTATTTCGATCATATGACTGAAAATAAGGCTTTCGAGATAACTTTTCGAGTACCTTCACAAAAATAAAAATAGATATTCGAGTGATAAGGATGAGCTGGTTTTACCACGAATCGATTCGAGACGCCCCACTCCACACTTGTTTTTTGCATTTGATTAAATCTCATCGGCGTTACATCGAATTTCATTCCTTCGAAAATTGGCTATGTTCAAGAATACTTCAGAAACGCTACAAATAAGATATAGCTTTCAGAATTTCACATGTTACGTGAATTATGTCCAGGAATAACATGAAAATATTTGTTTGTGTGATTTTCGAAAATCCTTGACGAATTAAAGCTAATGGGCCTACCTTCACCCGCAGCAGAATCCCAGTGATCGGCATTAAATCACTCTTTAACGGTTCATGTAGATAATTTAACCCCGGTAAATCTTGTAAGCATTATCAATTTATATATTGTCATCTTGTACTGTAATCGTTTGACTCATTTTTATTTTTGTTGATAACGAATTTGATCACTTACATGTTCTTAATTCTTAATTCGGGATGCACACTGCAGGATTATGATGTCGTTTGGCCTTTTTTCAGGTTGGTGGTGTAACATCTACACAAATGAGTGTTTACGAAGAGTTTGCCAAATCCATCCCTGGATTTCTCCCACCCGAGGCAACTGGAGCGCCGGAGCCTTTTCCAAAGCCTTTGCAAGAACAAATTTCTGGTATTTTTGGGAGTTCACCACAAGATTTGAATGTTAGTTTTTACCTTCGTTACAGGATACCATTCCCTTTTGTATGCTTAAAGAAATCCCATACGCATTCATTTGTGTTGGCAAAGTTTGTGGCTAGGGCTACCATGATTTTGCCTTTCGATTGTTTGTACCCTACAAAAAACCTAATGCCAGTCTGAAGGGGGACCTCTTTAAGCCACAACATCAGGTAGTTCCCCACTTTGTTACCTCAATTTGAGTTTTTCAGCTATAAAGATAGAGTATTATTTGAGACAGTGCCTGGTTCTATGTAACTCTGCTGTTACTCTCCCGTTGCATATACACCTCTGCTCGATTGTCAACACGATTAACGCGTTCTGAGAATTTCCTTCAGTGTTCCCATTGCTTTGCCATTCGTTTCAGTGTCAGAAACCCCATTGTCTCCTGAAAATGATCTTGCCATAACCAAAGGGACATGTGGAAGCATCATTCAAACTGCAGTTGCTTTCGAACAGTTTTGTATTTTGGTATGATTGCCGAATGTGAACTGTGCTGCACTGCACTGCCCCACTTCCTAGGGGCTTAAGTAGATCTTAACTGTGGAGCTGTATTGTTGGTCTTACTTCCCTAATGAAGCGAAGACTATTGATCCATTATGGGTTTATGAAGGAACGAAACATGGAGACTCATTGACTACTGCAGGAGAAATGGCCAATTCAGCTAGTTGCATAACCTACGATATTTGAGATTTGAGAACTTTCCTTTTTTCCAGATGCCAGACGATGTTGTCCATATTCTTGGAAAATGTGCTGCAGAGATAGAGCAACATATTCATCATATGGAACAAGCAATGCACCATATGTTAGTGCCACCGACAAATCCACATCTTGGCCAGTTACATAATCTGCTTGATATGGTTGTAAATTCGAGAGTAACTAGAGACAATGCATCTGCCATGTTGCTCATTAGAAAGGTATTTATTTGGTTATTTTCATTGATGACGGACATCAACTTCAAATAGGTGGAAAAAGCAATAGTCTTCTTTCGCATTTCGTTGATCTGAGATTAAGCTCTGTCATTTAGAAGAAGAAATGCAATTTACAGCTTCAGCATTGTGCGTTTTAATGTTGGTGCAAAATTGAAGGCTATCAAGCACACGATACCACCACTTGCAAAAAAGATGAACATGCAGATTTCATGGAATCGACCAGGAAAAAAGTACAATCTATTTACGACAAAGTTCAACTTACAATGCGATTCCCAAATTCCCAAATGACCCAAACCATTGAATCAATGTGAAAAATGAAGTTGTTAGAATTTACCACATGCATTTTTTCTTTGTTCACGATACTCTGAAGTATTAAAGATACCAAGAATATACAGTAAATCCCTGCATATAAGAACCCACAGTTTTTCCTAAATTATGCACCTTGTAATTAAGAACCTGTTTCAGTTTGACGAAAAATATGTTCTCATTGCGGGATAGCAAAGTTAATTTTAGATTATCGTTATTAAGTTCGTGTTTATCCCAGCTGACTGTTAAAGTTCGAATCTCGTCCCCTGCTGTTTGTAAGCTTAGAATGGGTTATTAGGTTGGGGAGACCGGGGTCAATTGTGACACTTTTTGAAAAATCCGCTATATCATCTAAATATGACTAATTGCGCTCTTGGAGGTAGATGATATTGTAGTTGCATCTCTTGGAATGAATTAGACATTAGTTTCCATCACGTGGAATCAATTTTTGTTACGCTGTGATAGTTTTAGAATCAGTGGTCAAGTGTTACCATTGCCCCTGTAACACGGAGCAATTGTAACACATGGTTGGAGCAATTGTTACCTATCTTTAAAATCATTAAAGATAATTATTGAACGACTCTGTTTGTTTCCCAATACAAAATTTAGCGTTAGGTAGCAGATTATTCATTGCTTCAAAAAGAAAGAATGAAAAATAAGACGTGGCCTTTATTCCTTCGTAAATTTTGATGCATTATTTGAAAATGATTGAATCGATTGAGAAAAATAGTTTTTGTTCTTAAATTTCAATACTGCATGGATGAACATGGTTCGACCACATTAGAAACTGAATCAAAATCAAGCTATCGGACAGTTTACACCGGGGCAATTGTAAAATCGAAAAAATACAGGAGAGAGCCCTACGTTTTCTTTATGATGGCCATAATTCTTCTTGTCAAGAACTACTTGGTAAATCAGAAAGATGCACAATGCATGTAAATAGGATAAGGTACCTCTGCATTGAGATTTTCAAAACTGTAAACCAGCTAAATCCTGAATTGATACAAAATATTTTCGAAACAAGAACCTCCAATCGACCTTCACGTCGTCAAGATGATTTGCAGCACTATAGGCCCAACCAAACAACGTTCGGTTCAAATAGTCTCAGGTCTCTTGGGCCGCAGATTTGGAATCTTCTGCCAGATGATATAAAATCAGCAGAAAATATGGTCCATTTCAAAAGGCTAATCAAGAGCTAGGATGCAATGTGTGCCTTCGAAATTATTCCTGAAGATCATTTCTTCAAAATATTTATTAATTTGTATTTTCTTAAAGGCAATCTGTCACGCTTCTGATTGGCTGCATTAAAATCAGAGCTCAACACAACGGATGTCTTTGTGAATCTGTGTATTTGGGACAAAGGAGGGCTAATCGTTCTCACTTTCTACGGTCGTAGAAAGTCAGTAGGATTGGCAGCTATTTAATTCTCCTATTCTTTATATTATCATTATCACACAATCAGATGCGTGATAGGCTTCCTTTAACCTTATTTGGACCGGGTTGAATTTTTTAGATTTTTGACCGGGGGCGTTTTTCGCCCCCCCCCCTTTTTCTTTAAAATTACAAGAGATATAACAATGAAACTTTTGCCAATTGTTCTTTGGACAATGAGCTTTATAAAAACAACAATAGGGTCTAATTGGTCACGTGGGTCATTACTAGGCAACCAAAAACAATGGGAAAATGGTTCAAATTGAGCTAATTATAAAGCAAGTTTCGTCCAGATTAACATGAGATAACAGGCAGAATTGTAACCAGAAGTGGCAAATAAGAGTAGAGAAAGATATTTACGCAAAATAAATTCAATTTCACCTTCAACTTTTGCTAATTAAGAGCAATTAGCCATTGAATAGACTAATTGAGATTTCTATTGTGAATTATTCTCTCTTTTTAGACTTCTAACTAGTGAAAATAGTTAGTAATAAGGAACCTGACACTGTTTTCTGCACATTTTGAGATATATTGCCCTAATTCATTCATTCTATGACGTCATAAGGATAAATGACGTCATGGATATCAAAAGTTGCTGATGTCAACAAATGTAAACAAACTATATATCAAATGAAAGTACCCTTTAAGACCAATCGAATGGTGTATATAACTTTATCATTAGCGCTATTTGCAAGAATTTAGCGAGGATTTTAAGATTTTCTTTGTGACCAGTCTCCAAATAAGGGCATCTGGAGGGTCACGTGGTACAACAATGGACCATGAAATTTTAAAAATTTGATGGCAAATTAAATTTTAGGAAAAGTCAAGAAGTTGCCGCACCATAGCTACAACAGCGGTGGAGATATTTGAAAAAGTTTGGTGGGGGGCCGGTCCAAATTGGGTTAAATAATCGAATTAGACTAGTTGCTTTTGTAGCTAACAATTCTTCGATTTGAAATAGAAGTCAGGCACACACACAACAGCGTGTTACAATTGCCTCTTACCTGGTCAGCTACCGTTATTTCCCATTTTCGCATCACATAAGCTGTGGAGCTTAAATGTTTTAACATTGCTTTGATACTGAGAAAACATTTTTGACTTGGGCCTGCAAAGGGATTTCTTGCTAGGTCTGAATCACAAAATTGGCATGAATTTGCAAAATGTTGTCGTCCAGAATCACGCTGTTTGAGGTTTTTTCGCACTACTCTTAAGGTAACTCTGCTTCCTGCTCTAGTGCACAGCGAGATGCAGTTTCGCAAAACCACTGTCCTCAGGAAACAGTTAATTTCTCCCATATTATTCGGTCTATCGAAAAGCGGCAAAGAGCATGTTGTTCTGTATAGTCTGGGCAATCAAAAGATGCATAAATAGCAATGTTTCCGTCAACGCTTGCTTCGCAAATCCTTGTTCAATTTTTTTGTTGATTTTAGAATAATTGATTTATCTCCGAAACTACTCGAAAAATGTTCGATTTTTACGCTCTATCTTTAGCTAAGTAGTTGATCTACAACTTTGCCAAGTCTCATTGAAAAAGCTAGGCTAGATTTCCTGTAATCGAATTTTATGTTTTTGTTTACTTTTCGACAGCGAAAGGGAGACACCTTGGTCAACAGATTACCATGCTATGAAGCACGCTGGCAAATGCTCAGGCTTGAAATAACTTGCAGAAATGTTTCCATTGACAAACTAATGAACGTCATCTGTTGGGAATACCATACCCAAGTCTCAATAGACATCCTTAGTGCGCTCGTAAAAGTATCATTTGCATATCTATTGATTAAGAGTTACTGACTGTTACCAGCAACTTCATAAAACCATGCTTTTGGTGTCTTTCGAGACTTTCATGAGCATTCCACAAGTATTGAAAAGTAAACTTTTTGCAAAAGCGTTCAACTCCTTCTGCACGAACTAATCTGTCGACCAACCCTTTTCCCCTTCGATGTCGAGAAGTAAACAGAATATAAAATTCGATTACAGAAAATCTAGCCTAGCTTTTTCAATAAAACTTTGGAAAGTTGTAGATCAACTACCTAGCTCAAGATGGAACGAAAAAAATCGAACAGTTTTTTAGTAGTTTTGGAGATAAATCCAGTTTTCTGAAACCAACAAAAAGATTCGAACTAGGATTTGTGAAGACAGCATTGACGAAAACATTGCGATTTATACATCTTCCGATTGCCCAGACTATACTGAACAACATCCTTTTTACTGCTTTTCGGTGGGCCGAATGATTTTGGAGAAATTAATTGTTTTCTGAGGACAGTGGTTTTGCGAAACGGCATCTCGCTGTTCACTGGAGCGGAAAGCAGAGTTACCTTAATGCCGATCTTCACTTGATGATTTATGGGGGATCGTCATAAAGATTCACGACAACACATGCGCAGCAGAACATTTCTGGTTGCCACATTGAAGAATTCGCTGGATGAAAAGTAGAAGTAGTTTCTACTTTTGTCTGACGATTTTCTTCTCTGAGTTTTTTGGTAAATAGAATCGCAGGATTTCTCCAGCCTCGCTCAAATGTTGGAAATTTCGGAAAGTATATTCGCAACGAGAGCAACACAAGTGGATATTGAAACAGCTGTTTCGCTTCCAAGTTTTAGGGCGATCTTCGAAAAATTCGTCCAGTGGAGATTGTCCTTAAGGCAGTGTAGCGGCTGGTGAAACTACGCTAAATACACCCAATATTTGCTGACTGACTCGTATTTGCTTTCATTTTTATCAGGCCGTTGAAGGCATCTTAGAGACAGTGCTTCCAACGGACACAGAGATGGCGTTGAGGTATAAAGACTGTCACCTGATTGTTCTTCGTGGATTCCAAGACCCACGTGGATACGGACCACTGTGGACAGCAAGACAGATACTGAGGTACTTTTCAAGATTCTCTTAATTCAAACACGAAACGCTCTTAAGTTGCAGTCACGTATTTTTAGTTTCGGTCAAAAGTAGTATGGTGATATTTTACTACTATGGTGAAGCTACTAACTTATAATCAATTTTTTTGTGGTAGGACCGTTATTATTCTTGTGAAATGCCATTAAGACTTACATTATTTTCAGTGAACAATAGAACTATGAGATGATACGAAGCGTTTTCTGCCTCAAGTGGAAATGCTGCTCTGACTCAACTTATGAGATATTTAGACAATTGCAAAGTATTAAAAGAGAGATGGTTTACCTTTTGAGCATGACCAAGAATCCATTCATTTTGTTTTTCTAATGATAGTACAAGGTGTTTAAAAATCTTAAGAAGGGAATAGGGTAGCAATCAACTTCCCCAAATGTTTCTTCATACAACTTCCCCTTGTAATTGTCAATTCAGGAACAACGACAAAATTGTTCATACTTCCAAGCCGTTGTTTATGGTTTCTCCAAGGAGCCTGTTTAAGGTCACTGTACCCCTTCAATGACCACTCACGGTGTTTTCTCTCTTGATTATCACGCATGCGACATAACCCGTATAAACTATACATCATTTGATTCGTCATTAAATGGGAGTATTTCCAGGCAAAAAAGAATACAAATATCTAAAAATTGTGCGTTATGCATACCTGAAAACGCAAAAAATGACCTTACTCCCTTCTAGAACCTCCCTGCACCCCCAGATAGGTTTCATATAAATCTCAATAAGATTTTTGCACTCTAAACATGCACAGTTTGTCTCAAATTACCTTTGTGTGTCTAAGATTCAGAATAATCAATAAGATATTTTTGCCCATCGCCCCCTGGCCTCGTTTTGAGATTCATTCAAATGTTAAATTTGAACCATGCAAATTTCTCAAAAGTGAGACACACTTTGTCCCTCTATGCTTTTTCTCCCTTTCTGTCAAATTTCAGCCAATTGCGTCAAACCGTTCGGTACAGGGAGCTGTATGAATACCCAGTGGTTGCTGAAAATTTGATTTTGAGAAAAGAGCTGCAACAGTTTCTTAGCGTATAACTCCACTGTTGTCAGTGATTAGCATTAATCTGGCCACAAGAGTAAACAGAGTATTGTATTTAGCGCAGAGTTTATAATGATGTAATTGGTATCAGAGCCGCAAAATCCATTCAACAGGAAATTAAAGGCTCTTGAAAGTTACCTTAGTTACCAAATTTCCTCCTAATGTAAACAGCATGTTCCTAGCTAGAAAGAACTGCTTGGAATTACTTATAATTCACTTAAAAATAAAGGACAATTTCTTTGAATTATCAGAAGTTGCAGGTAGATGTGTGTGCTATCCAATGATCTAAAAATCCAAAAATTGATCGGATAAAACATTTTATCGTCTTGAAGGGGTACAATAAACGTAAGGAAATTCCTTTTTGCGGACCTGTTACCTGCGCTTTGGTACGCTTTAACTACCTTTATCTGGCTTTTTGTAGAGTATTAGCAGAATTGCCATCTGACGTTAAATTCAACATCGAAGGCATTGACATTTTGATTCGTGCTCATCTCATCAATGTTAGCCGTGATTTTGACCCACTCCTGACCCAGGTACGCATATTTTATTTGTTTTATTCGAATGATATAGCTGAGTTGTTTTCTTACGTTCCTTCCCGGGGGTGCACTTAAGTTCTCCATGGTACGGGACTGTGCCATTTTTTGAGGGTACCTTTTTATGATAGAGTCTGGATTTATGGGTATCGTTTTCAACGATTTTTTATATTTTCCGGATTTATGGTATGATTTTTCGTAAAAGTTCATTTATGGGTGATTTACTTCAGCTTTTCCAGATTTATGGGTATACTTTTCAGAAATTTTCCGGATTTATGGGTATACTTTTCAGAAATGTGTCCAGATTTATGGGTGGTAGTTTTACGCTTTGAATGGCACAACCCCGTATCATGGAAACTTAAGTTACCCCCCCCCCCACCACAGTGGGCCAAAATGGCGATTTTGCCGACATTCATGGATATCTATAGGGAAATAAATGTTACAGGAGCAGTTGGTACCTCATTTTCAACGTATGAGAAGGATAAATGAAATGGTTCACAAAAAATTTAAAATTTTCATATTCAGAGGGGCTGGGGCCCGATATTCTAATTTTAGACTCTGAGCCAAAAATCTCTTTTATATTCCTCGGTCTCAAGAAACTTAGCAATGGTGACTGATGTTTTTGTTCAACATATTCTGTTGGAACAATGAATAAAGTTGAATATTTCTCCACATTTAGGGAACTGGGACCTATATTTCAGTTTTAGGAATTCTCACCAAAAATCTCCTTTCTGTTACATTTCAATATAAGCCTAAGCTATGTAGAAGGTTCTTATGCACATAATATTACCACATTATTACCTAGTGGATGCTCCATAATTAAAATATTTTGTAGCATTCTGAAAAAATGAGTCTTGTCTCATTATTTTTTATTGGGACACCGAAAATGTCCCAAAAAAGGCCCTTCCCCCCTGTTTATTTGAATTTTCCGAGGTGAAACACAATGAAAGCTTCAAAAATAAATTTATCATGAGCTTCTCTTTCAGAAAATGTGTTGGTGTTGATGTTTCTCCTCGTACTTTTGGAGATATTCTCGATTGAAGTCAAATTTTGCCGTCTGAATGAGACGACAAATCTGACAAAGTGTCTGCAGAAAATTGTTGCTGTGGTAAAAGTGGACTTCATAAAACATTTTCATCTTGCTTTTCAACCAACAGTGACTATTTACGTTCTGGTAATGCTGATCAGACAATCTGCAAGCCATTTTCCTAGCCGAAAAACAGTTATTCGCATTCTTTGCCACTAGAATGCTCTGGGTGTAACATTTTCAAAGAATTTGTCCAATTTACTCAGATTCAAAAATCTATAACTCTGTGATAGCACAAGATAAATGAAAACTTTAAAGAGCACACGAAAGCCCAATTATTCAGCTTTCTAAAACTGCATAACAAGCAGTGATTTAGAAAATTTCAAAATTTCCGAATGTCTGCCTCTAACCCACTGTGCCCACCCGGGTGTTCCTTTCAAACGGTGTACCTCATATAACTACTTAGAGTTTTTAAATGACACATTTAAAAACTTTCTTTCCAAAATGCATCCCGTTCATGTTTTACATCACTGAGATGTAGCTTATTAGAATAGCTACTCGTGTTACAAATTGTCAATGGGAATTTCACGATTTTTGGTTAAGTGTATTGTGGATAGCAACATAAATAATGTATATGAAATATGTTAGGTTTTTAGTGCTTGCTAGCTATAGAATGGGTTGTCATCATTCCGACAGCATCCATTAAAGTCATTGTCCTCTGAAATAGTTCCAGCTACAAAATAGCTAGCAGATTTTGGCTATGATAAAGCATTCGAAAGGATACGACTTGAAATTTACTCAGGATTGTTTATCCAATCTTCTATTTTAGTGGATAGATGGTGGCCAAAACTTCCGTGCAGTAAACTTTGCTATGCAGCTGTGTCGTATGTATTTGGTAGAAGAAAAGAATAGATCGCCTATCACTGAGGTAATATGATGTCATTGCATCCAAATGGAATTCAACATTATTATCACTTTGCACGCATGATGGGGATGCCAATTATGTTTGTTTGCTTGTTTGTTTGCTTTTCATCTTCATATCTATATGACCATTAGACTGGCTACACAGTCTCTGTATGCTCTATGCTCCTAAAAACTGATTTGTCGCTAAACCAGAGACTTGTTGCCAAACACTATCTGAAATCGGACTAAATTGATAGCCTCGTTTTCAAAAGCGCTACATGCTTAAAATTTGGACTACGGAATCAACGCTGCAGTTGTTGTTGCTGCTGTGATTAGTAATCATCAAAGGTGTCCAAAATTATGCAATGAATGGTAGTTCCTGTTGAATACTCTAGGAAGCAACGCATTGATACCAGGTTTTATTCATGTGAATTTGATAGAATTGCGTACAGTTTATGACTCTGACAAAATTGAGCATAGACAGTGAACACAAAGTTGAAATTTCAGAGGTTTTTAGAGTGACAAAGATAAAGGAATCTTTAGAGTTGAAAAGATTCGAAATCACATCATCATTTTCCATTATCTTTATTAGCAATCAGTTGAGTGTTATCTGAAGTAGAAGGAATTTCCAAGGGAAATGTTCTTTGTATTTGTTCAAAGTGTTTTGCTGCATCAGATAGACAATCTCTCTCCAAAATAAGTACCATCTAAATGCATACTGAAGTGAGGTCTGATCATAATGAAGCAGATATCTTGCTTTTAACAAATCCCTATGGATTAAAAACATTGACATCAACTTGAAGTAAAGAGTACTTGTTTAATCACAAGAAAAAAATTACATCATCTTTCCCTTTTTGTATGTCATCCAACACCAGACAAAACATTGCTTGATACACCAAGGCAGTAGTGGGAAGTCAAAATGTTGGATTCATTTACCAATGTGAACCATTTTTGGTCATGTTTACAAAACACGATAAAAAACAATTTTTAATAAAATATTTCAAGATTACTAAATTGTTTTATTTGGCAAATGCATTGAAATCAAAACAACCGAAATGATAAAATCAAGAGTAAACAATAGCCCAAGATTGTCAAGTAACCTGCTTGCAGTTAGATCATAGTTAGAAATTGAAATACAAGAGCTAAATGTAAACGAAAAAATCATTAACCTCAACTAGGCCTACAGTACTGACCAACTGACAGGCAAAGTCCAAAGAGGTTCTTGCTTGGATGCTCAAGTGCCGTTCAATTTTAGTAGTGGTAGTATTTCTTCAAAAAAACTTCAAAAAAATTATCACGCATTGGCCAGGTGGGTAGATATAGTTGTTGCTCCCTGGGGTCTTGTCCTAGTAGTAGAGTAGAGTAGCTTGTAAGTAGACTAATTTAGAAAATATGCATCATAAATTTTTAGCAGAATGTATAAAAATCTTCATATCTCAAGGTGGGCAGATGTGTCATATGTCTTAAATGCATGTATGACAATGTATCAATTTTCTACCGGGTGAGTCAATAGAACTATCCCTGTTTGAAAGGTCACTGCTCCCTAAATATGTAAGCAATGATAGTTTGCAATATCTGATTGAATAGCCAACATGTTCAATTATTTTGGCATAACGGAATAACCAGACACAGGACCAGTAGGACCGGACCCTAACGGACCAGACCCTAGGGGAATACCCGTTACTTTCCTTCCAGCGTTTGTTTGCTATGGCGGCTAACACAGAAGTTTCGCTCCAAAGTAATATAAGGCAGTAACTGCTGTAAGTAAATTCTACCTTCTGGATGCCACAACAAACGCAAAAATGCATGGTATATTAAATCGTCTAACCAACCAGCAGGCAAACTTTGATCCAGTCTCAAGCCATTGCCCACTGGGCCTAAGCATTTAACTACATGGCCTAAATATTTTACCTCTCTGCCTTGCTTGGTGATTCAAGTTGTTGCAATGACGTCGTGATGCCAGCCACGTTGTATGCCATCTCCACCGTCTCAATTTCTGGACTTGGTTCTGGCTTCTCCATGCTCTTTGCAAGTTTGTCAAATTAGTTTGGGACTGCAAAATCACTTAGCACGCAGCTTTTTGATAACATAGTTGTTCGCAATGTTTATTGTGAAGGTGGTAATTGGCAGATATATGGGGTAAGGCGATCTTGAAAGAGAGAGTGATGATTTTGGGAATGTTAATAGATTCATTATATTCTCAAACCACGCATTGACCCGGGCATTGACCCCACTTGTTTTTGGTAAATCCCATGATCACAATATTGCATCTCAGAATGTGCATTTGTGTGCATTCGTTTTCTCGTACTATGCATGTGCACTCACCTTTTTACAGGGCCGTAGGAAGCAGCTTCTGATTGGGGGATTGTTCTTAAAGCAATAGAGAACAATGCATCTAATTAATACTTGCGGCGTGGCACCATTGTTTACC
>REGL01000784.1:71569-82447 GCA_004194395.1 Aurelia aurita complex sp. Pacific | reverse complement strand
CTACCAACTGTACTGCTCAAAGGGTGGAAAAGTTGAACCAGAAGCTCAACCGCCATGCAAATCAACTCTTGCTTTACATGTAACAAGGACCAATTATCAGGCGGGAGTGTGGAGAAGAGCCATTTTCCAACTTCCAGATGTTCCATCGCCTGATAGTCATGGCTGGGAGGTCACTGAGGATTCAATAGCAATCAAATGGCTAGCTAGCAATCCTGCACTTGATGAAGTCATGGAGCTGTTAAGCTGCCGTTGCAAGAGATCGTGCAAAATTGACTCGTGTTGTTGCTTACAGGCAGGATTGAAGTGTACAGATCTATGCGCTACCGAATGTGATAACATGGATGTGGGAATTGCCGATGAAGAACAAAACGAACTTGATCAGAATGCTTATGCGACAATTTCAGACAATGATTCTTCGGACTTTGAGGATGATTAATTGATGACCAATAACACTGTTTCTTTTCAAGCATTTTCAATTTTATGTTGAGATATAGCGATGGACAATAATATTTTTGTCATCAGACCCCCTTTGAACCCCCCCCAACAGAGGCCTCGTCCCTTTCCATAAACATACAATGTCTACAAAAGCTAATTCTATCAAAAGGTTTTAAATCTTGAACAAATCTCCGACAAAGGTCAAGGATGTTAAGATTTTTGGAAACGACTTTAGGAGAATTTGCACTTTGATCACATATGATATTTGCAATCTGTATCAACCCCCGGTTCGTTGCTAAGCTACCATTTTGAAGCGTCCATCATAGTTTTTCGTATTCAGCTACCAAATACGGATATTTTAAGATATATTTCGTTTGTTTCGCCCAAGTGAGTATCAGGATCCTGTCAGCTGACGGACTATGATTTCTGGCGTTGGTTTGAACGATCGGGAGCCCGAGGAATGGAAGAGGGGGAGCTTGGAAAATGCCGCCTCCTGTTTCACAGTTAGATAATGACCCTCTGGTGTTGCGGGATCTTTTATCGTTAGTATTTAAGGTTCATGGGGTCTTAGAGGTCCTTGGGTCCGGTCTTTCAACATGCCCTATTGCCTTGCATCATTTGAATCAAAGGTTTGTAGCTTGTTCTCAAATTTTCAACAATGCTTTTAACAGGCCAGACATTTTTACAACCTGAATCATTTCATTTAGAAGTCAGATCCAGTTTAGATTTCTGACAACATTTTGGAGGCTTCTTCACAGCGAATCTTCAGATCAATTACTTTGGTTTCCATCACAGTTTGTTTATTTGTAACACGTCTGAATTACTTATGAATGCAGAATAAATAGGCAGAAAGGACTCAGCAGAAGTATCTTAGATAAACGATTAACGATTAAAGAACTCGTAAGAGACTTTTTGTAGCAAAAGTGTCCCCTAAGTTTCTTACAAAGCATTGCCTCTCGTGTACTTCTGCGAGATTCTATAGTGAAATTGTGAAGTTTATCTTCAAATGAAGATAAAGTGTCAACATATTTTAGTCATCTCTGGGTACTGTGATATTTTCCTATCTCAGGCTACCTAAAGTCCGTGATTTCGGAAATTTTTAGACTAAGCAGTCCTTTAAATTAGAAGCAGAGGAGGTCCACACGGATGACTTCATAAATCAGTTCTAGGACATACTAGAGATATTTGCTGTTAGTGTTTCAGAGTTGGATAATAATAGATTTGCTTCGTTTGTCTTGAGCAATACCTCAAGGACCTCAAGATCAAATTCCAATCCAATGCAGCGTGATCTTTTGTTAAGGTATTTCAAATAGCATCATGCGTGGGCATGAGCTAAGAAAGAGCGATGACACACTACGCAGTGCAGTATCTTCAAGAATGCTTGCAGCTATTGCCCCCAACCGCAAATATGTTACCTGCCGATTACATGACCTGGTGACTCGTGGATCACAGTTGTCGCTTCATTGTGTCCTTCGCTGTGCAGACTCAAGGAGTGATCGGCCTGTGGCGAGCACAAGACTGTTCTAGTGATAGAATGTGGAGTAAACATATTTCAAGGGTTTTTAGACATACCAAATGTTTCCAAATCGATGCACGTATTGACCTACGTCTAAAGTTTCTTTGATCTAACTTGTGTAGTTTCTGGTACACTCTGTGCCCCTTTGAAGCTGTCATGAAATACCCTTTGTAGCCTACGTAATACTGTTTTCCCTACCTGCAGATCTTGTGGCCCATTTCTTATGCTGCGTGTAGATACTGAGGTAATGCTGAGACCACTTGTCTGTAACTTTAAATGACTAATTTGATGCACTGCTCCTTTCCTTCAGGGCTGGGTCATTTACCATCAGCTGCTGATTGATCTGTTTAAATTCTTGGCACCATTTCTCAGGAACGTAGAGTTAGCCAAGCAGACACATTTGCTTTACAAGGTGAGCTTTCTGCGAAAGACCTCATACATTATCCTTTATTGCAGTTTAGAGAGCTGTTCGCTAACAATCTAAAGCTATTGCAAGTTTAGCTCTACCGGTTGAGCTTGAAAAAAGTTCCCACTTTCGACAGGCCAGGATAAATCACACACTAGGCCAATTTTAGTTGTTTTTGGTTTAATCTTTTGTCAAGATCCTGTATTATTCTGGGTTATTTTTTGTAGATTTTTCGGAAGGCAATTGATCGATATATTAACAATTTCTTGAGATTTTTAGCCTGCAGACTGCCCAAAAAGATCGAAAAACAGAGATCAAATTTCCTACAGATTGAACTTGGCAGAACAAAGGGAGTGCTCTTCGAAATGACTACGGAATTTCGATATGGATTACGTACAATCTTTCGCACGAGCGGTCGTTCAATGATTGCGCAAGTTTAATGTCACTTTTATTAATACAAAGACTCTCAGTTGTTTATTTGCTCTCATTTATACTCGAGTTCACTTTCTGTTTTGATATTCCTGTTGGCCTAAGAGCGGCAAATATCAAATAGGCCAACATTGGCCAGTACACGTTTTTTCATAAGAAACTGGTTTACGATAAGCCAAGTACTACGGTGACTAAATTTTAAGGAACTCTAGTACTACGTTCGAGAAAAATTAAGAAACTCTAAAAATTCTATTTTTAGAATACGAGTCGGCAGATTACGGTTTGCGCAGCATTGCGTGTGTAAATATCAAGTGTTGACTGCCAAAATTAGCAACTTTTTGCCTTTATGTGCATATGGCTTATTAGTGGTGAAAATATCAATGCAAAAAATGACAGCCTCTTGCCGAAAAGAAGGCTCAACTTCGAACCATAATGCAATTTTAGACCCCAAAAATAAGAAACTAATTAAGAAACTTTTACTACTAAAACACCGAAATTTTCATGCAAAATTAAGAAACTTCTAAGTGCTGATCAAGTTTCTTATAAAAAACGTGCAGCAACTTTTGAAACCGATGTTTCTCTAAATTGGCCAGCGAGAAGCGGAGGGGCACAACCGGGTTTTACTGTGGAAAAAAACGGACGAAAACCTGGGTAAAGGGCAACTGACAAAGTCGTTTCTCTAAAATATCTAAACTTTCTGCTGCGGTGCAGGTAATGATGAATGAATCTTTTGAGCCCAAAATTGACAAAAGAATAATCTGATGCCCAAATTTAGTGCAGGAAAACGGCACCATTTCCTGATTATTTTCGACTCGGACTGGTCACAGCAAATCGATAATAAACAGCTATAGGAATAGTTATAATGACGCGCGGTTATCAAGTCTTCGCGTCACAAAGTCCTAAATCTACACGCTTGTTTGAAATATTTTTTCATTTCCCAACATGCATTAATTTACAGTAGTTATCGAGTATAATTTCAAAGAAATGATAACACAACTGAGAGTCTTTGTATTAATGAAAATTACATTAAACTTGTGCAATCATTGAACGACCGCTGCTCGTGCGAAAGATTGTACCAAATCCATTTTCAAATTCCCTAGTAATTTTGAAGAGCAATCCCTTTGTTCTGACAAGTTCAATCTGTAGACAATTTAATCACTGTTTTTCGATCTTTTGGGCAATCTGCAACCCAAAATACTTCAAGAAATCGTTAATATATCGATAAATTGCGTTCTGAAAAGTCTACAAAAAATAACCCAGAATAATATAGGATATTGGCAAAAAATTGAATCAGAAACAACTAAAATTGGCCCAGTGTGTGATTTATCCTGGCCTGTCAAAAGTGGGAACTTTTTTCTGGCTCACCCGGTACATACTTAAAGCGGACTAGATCTTTATTGATGATGCACACCTAAAGTCTCTCAATTGCCAGTGTGAACATTTTCTATGGACCTGTGTGAAAGCATCAAAGAAATTGCTTTTGTTATTTCACATTTTTGCGCCCATCTTTTCACTGAACTACGAATCGTATCCGTTGAAGTTGATACAATAATTCTCCGTACAGAAGAACCTACCTTTTTTTCGAGGGCAAGGCTGCACTAGGTTCTTATTTAAAATTTACCCAGATTAATTTCAGTGTATAAATGTTCTCAAAGGGTCCTTTATGAGAACCTTAGGAGGGTCCTTTGTGAAAACCTCACGAGTCAAAAAATGGCGCTGAATGTAGCGAAGAGAGTATAACTTTGAGGAAAATTTATGAAGCACAGCGTTTGCTTCGAAACGTAAAACAAAAATATGGCTTAGTCTTACAATTAGTTAATTTTTTATCACTGGATCCGTCAAATAATGTCAACTCGACATCTTATGGAAATGTCAAACTGAATTTGTCTCTGTCTCTGCTCTCTGGACTTTGAAATGAAATTTAAAATGATTATCGTCGCAATCTTGGTTCTTCGATTTTTGGTGAAATTACGGTTTCCTGCCAACACTTCAATTTAGAGAAAAATTACTGTTGTAACTCAATGCATCTTCAGGTCATCAATTTCATTTCAAGCGAAGTTTAGCCATTCAGATGAGCCTGTACAGTAGCCATTTGAACGGTCACATGTTTTTGAAACACCTTGTACGGAGGGGATTTTATGTAGCAGTTTCAGCCATTTTAGAGTTATTTATCTTTATGATGCTAAAACATTATTATTTCAAGAAAATTGCACATTTCTCATCATTATGGTTGCTGTGGTATCTTCTCTTTCAGGGAACGCTGCGCGTGTTGCTGGTGTTACTGCATGACTTTCCAGAATTTCTGTGCGATTATCACTTCAGTTTCTGTGATGTAATCCCACCGAATTGTATTCAAATGAGGAATTTGATTCTCAGTGCTTTCCCAAGAAATATGCGGCTGCCTGATCCATTCACTCCAAATCTCAAGGTATGGTTTTAAGAATTGTTACCGTAAAAGCTCTATTTAGGCCCCCTCTCTATTAAGCCCCCCTCTCTAGTAAATCCTTCAATAAGCCCCCCCCCTTCTCTGTTAAGCCATTAAGCCCAACCCGACTTATGTCAAATTGCAGAAGTCACTAAAGATTCTCAATTTATTTGGGTTTTTGAATCCTACATAGTTGTATTTGAATCCGCAAATTATGGGCTGAAAAGCTATCAAGCTGTGATTTTCTGAATAAGCCCCCTCTCTTTTAGCCCCCCCCCCCGTGCAGTATCCGAAATTAAATAAGCACGGTATTTCATATGTTTGCTGGGCAATGTGCCGTATGCGCCAAAAAATTGCTTATGCCGGTGAAAAATTCCTTCAAAGAATAAGAACTTAATAAACATCAATGGATAAACATTTGCGAAAGGTTCTCTTCGAAATTCAAAAGAAGAAATTATAAAGAATCTCCTAACTCACATTCGAAGAAAAAGGTTTTCATAAATCAAGTTTCACCTACATTTCCAATGCTCAGAAGAACTAAGGAAAAATGAAAAAGTACTGCAACCTTTCGAATATCTACTAACATTTGATTCAGTGCAATTTTGTCGTAGTCTTTTATAAGACGAATCTACGAATGTTACAGCTCAATTATAACATATCGTGCTTTATTAGCTATCGAGTATCTTTTATGAGTTTCACTCAATAGTAGCATTGGAAAGACTTTTACATTTTCAATTGACTGCCTTGTTTATTTGACGTTCTTTTTTTCTTCATTTGCTATATTTATACATTTCAGGTGGATCTTCTAACTGACATTGCAAGGGCTCCAAGAATACTCACTAACTTTGCAGGAGCCATTCAGCCAGCTAATTTCAAAAAGGTATTATTTGTCTTTCCCTTGCTCTCAGGCCGCATTGCAGTGCTAGACTATAAAGGCAAGGAAGGGGTCACACCCGTAATTTTGGAGAAAAACAGTGAGATTTTGTTTGAAAAGGAGTTAAAATGTTTCTTAACCTGAAGCAATGTTTTTACCTTCCCCAAACATTTAGATAAGGTTGCTTAGCTCAGATTTCCTATGGTCATTAAAGTAATATGAATATCGACGTTTTCGTTTATGATGGTGACATTATAATTGTTATTGGATTTTGTCATATTTAAGTGTATCTGTCATTTCCACGTGACATCTGTTTGTATTTCCAATCGTCGTGCTCTCTCTTTCTCTCTCTGTCTCTGCCTCTCTCTCTCTTATAGTGTCATGTCCCTATGGACGTTGACCAATCGACGCTGCCCAAATCTTTCTGTGTTTATAGTCATTTGGAGCAACTTTCCAGCTGTCTGCGTTCCTCCTGTCTTCCTAGTATTCCATCCATGAACTCCTCTACTTTGGCAAAATCTCTTCTTGCTGGTACTCGATGGTCTCTTTGTAAATACTGACCATTGGTATGGACGTTTATTGCATTGGCTTGTGGGGAAAGTATGGCTTATTTCTCCTGACCTCCAATTGGATAACGTTTAAGGGGTAGTGCTATGAGCAAATTTGGTCAATACACTAACGGCCCAAACTTAGGCTCATGTGGTGAGAGAGCACCATTGAAGGTGAAGGCGAAGTTGCATCTTTAGCGCCAAGCGCTGGGATCGCGGAAGTAAAGCAGACCTAATCGAGTCCACGACCCCTTACGCTTTAATGGTGGGGCTCCACCGGGTATAATAATAATAATGATAATAATAACAATAATAGTTATGGGATTTCGATAATGATAATTATTGTTTTTGATGGGATTTCGAGTTCAACTTGCGAAAAACAACAACATCTAGGAGACCAGATCTGTTACTGGAGGACAAAGAAAGGAACAAGATTTGGATTTGTGATATGGCATGTCCGCAGCAGGCAAATATAGCAGCAAAAAGAAATCAGAAAGTGACAAAATATCGACAACTTGCATTTGAATTAAGAGAAAGGAGACCTGGATATGACATGACGATTGTTCCCATAGTAATTGGTGCTCTTGTTGGAGGTATAAAACATGTGTTGAGTGATGTGGGAAGAGTATTTGGCGAACTATTAGAACGAGAGCGATTAGCTGAGACAACTGTAGCAGAGATGCAGAAGACAGTGTTGATGGACAGCGAAAGCATAGTTCGAAAAGTACTTTCAGGACTCGTCCAGCATGTGGATTGAATATCGACTATTTTCTTTGTATGGAACATGTTGTTTACTCTTAGGACCAACAATGTTTGGTGGTCCATTATCCCTGGCTATATGGTAGCTATTTTGCTTAAATAATAATAATAATAATTTATTTATTTACAGTTGATGGAAGCAATGGTTTTAAAGAAAACTAATAAATACCAACTATTTACAATACAAAGTTCAAACATAATATAAACGTAAAATATATACATGAATCTATGTACACATCATCTGCAGATGTTGCAACTGCAAGTGTCTCCTTTCCAGCTCTTAATCATATTTTTGAATTGCTTTGTTTTGAGCAGCCTTTATTGTGTCAGATAATGTGTTCCACAAAATGCTTCCTCTAAATGATAAAGAATTGTTCCCAGAAACTAACGTATTGGTTTTAGGGAGCTGCGGGAGGTTATTTGTTCGTAGGTCATATTGAATGTCCTTTGGTGTGAAGAACTCAAACATGAAGGAAGGGCAAGCCGCATTTATGCATTTATATATTTCAAGCATTAGTTTTTGCAAAATTTTGCAGTGGATTGTTAGCTCACCCGACCTTCTCAAGAGATCTTCAAACGATGCATCATAGTCACTATACAGAACTCTCAGTGCACGTTTGTGCAAACGGTTGATTGCGTTCTTGGCAGTCTTCCCACAGAACATCCAAATTAACGGGCAGTAGTTGAAGTTGAACCTTGAACCCTGTCCGCCTGACTCTTCTGGCTGCAAACTCAGAGGATCACACCACTGCACCACAACACCTTCGCAAAGTCAGAGGATCGCACCACTGCGAAGAGCACACCACAACACCATTGTTGGTTTGTGTTTGGTATTTAGTGCCATTTTGATTGCCTGCATCGCCATCTTCACGCCGTTGATTTGTCACCGCACAGACATAATATCTTTTTTCTTTTCTCTTTCAGGATCTAGACTCGTACTTAAAGACGAGGGCACCTGTCACCTTTCTTTCAGAGCTCAGAAGCTATTTGCAGGTTTGTGAATCATCCGAATCCTCTTAAGCATAAATCTAACTTCAACGATCAAACTACTGCTTCGTCAGTTGTTACCCTGCTTGAATTTTTTTCATTTCAAGGAGCTGCTTACCAAGCTCGCTTGTTTTCAAAGAGTTTTATGCTAGGATATAAATTTTATTATCGTAGAACTGTATGAAATAGTGAGTTAGTTATCAATATTATTGTTCTTGCAACGCTCACTAACAAAGTTTGATAGTGACTTTGTGCTCCAAAATGGACTTCAATATTTGAAATAACTGATTCTGTAGTGCCAGAGAGATCATCTGGTCATCAATCGCCAGTTTAGTTCACGAACTGAAGTTTGTTGTAAAAGTCAAGGCACTAGGCCCATTCTTGGTCCTCGCTTCCAATCTTATTTCAAACATTCAAAAATTAGGCACCAATTGAAATTTGTTATTTTAAAAGGAATTTTAGTCTTGAGCTCAGTCACATTTCGCTAAAAATGCCTTTTGAAACCACATTAGCCATTTACCTTTTTCAATCAAAAGACCTTGTAATTTGAATTTGTTCAAATATAGAGATTTTTCACTTTGAACAAATTTTCATTTCTTTGATCTTCATTCATAAAATTCCAGAAAGTTTTTTCACAACTTAATTTGTATATCCATTTCAATGGTATGATTGTTTAATTCCTCTAGAATAGGATTTCGGTTAGAATTTTTTAGTTTTATACTAATTGTTGGCATAGGAATGCAGATTTTTGACAAATGTTTACGCATTTGGGGTTGCCATATATTTGTAGATAACTCAAAAAGCCCACGTTGGGCCTATAGAAATATTTCTGAATCTATTTCTGGTTGCTGAAGCATGCAGATATCAGTCAATTTCAGGGTATTCGGCCAATCAAATTGCCCCCTTCTAACCCGCTGATACAGAATCAGTCGTTCAAAGTAAATTTTTGAGTACCCTCACGGAAATTGAAATGGCTGTCTCAAATTAGATGTCACTTGCAAATGCCCACGAATAACAACAATAGAAGTGTTTTGTAAAGGAATTTTCCGTTATCGCAAATCTCAGGTGACATCTAATTTTATACAGACTTCAATCAATTACAGTAATTATCTATAATTTCTTTTGATAAATTGGTAGAAGGAATGCCTCTCCACAGGTGTTTGCATGCTTAGACAAATATCTCATTTGGAGTCGAACTTGAGTCTATTTCCGGTCGAAGACAATTCGTCAGGAATTGGATTGTAAATTTGAAATGAAGAGGAACAGGCTTTTAGAAACTGTGTCTCTTTAATTTGAAACAAATAATTGTGTAGAATTCGCAAAGGATTTACCCCCTTTTCTTAACTCAAAACTCAAATTCCTTTTCAATTTCAAATTCCGCTCTTCAAAATCGCTCCATTGTTACCTAAGTTTTGGTAGGTTCGCTTCATAATTGCAAGCCATGACAATTAATAGGTGAATTGCGTGAACCGATGAAACAGAGTTTGTTCATTTTTAAACTCAAAGAGAATTCGAGTTGAAAACATATCACAAATGTATTCATGACACGGAACAGACAGGTTAAAACAATTATCATCTGCAATTGACCGACACTGATGCACAGTGGGGCAAGATTATGACATAGGCTGAAAAATCAACTTTCTCCATTTAATTTCAAAGCCCTCTGATTTGAAAGAGCAATAGTTGCTGACCAAGAAAACATATGACTTGGCTTCATATCTTTACAGAAAAATTTTTGGTAATTTTGCATTTGAGGTGCTCCAAAAGGGCTTGAGGGAAGACAAATTTTTGTTGCACATACATATTAAAAACAGCTATCTTCAATGGTCTACGATGTGAAAACCTTTGGACCTATTTCGATGAAATTTGAAACGAAGATTCCACCACATTCCTTTCAGTACTGTTCAAGGTTTCAACTCTCTACTCCACTACAATCTCTGTCAAACTAATTTTTGTTATGGCGTAGTAAATTTTGACAAAAGTTTTGAACTTAAGTATGATTTACTTTACAAATAGTTGAATAAATAGCTATTAGACAGAGTTTGACATTAGGTTTATAGCTTAAAGTGACCAGGAGATGCTAATAGTGAAGTGAGAGAAATCTGTATTTGTGGGAATTTGCGGAATTTTTTTAATCTAAATTTTTGTGTAGGGGACTTCACAGATGTTGGCAGTTTTTATCCATCGTTCGAATCTTCAAAGGCTAGGATTGTTGAATTTTGCAAAACCCAGAAGGTGTGAAAGGCAGTTGGAAAGGATTTTCTTCCAAGACAATTGATCACATTTGGGAGAGGAATCTGCTGGGTTGTACCTGGGGGTTGGTGGTGGGGGTGGGGCCGATGTATAAGGGTCAAGAAGGGCGTATTTTAAAGAAATAATAGTTAACACCAGAAGAACTGCATAATGAAAGATTGTTCTTGTTTCTTCCATATGGAGTTAGAGATGTGATATTTCATGTCTTGCATAACTATCATTACACTAAACAATTAGCATCAGTTT
>REGL01000784.1:5260-27349 GCA_004194395.1 Aurelia aurita complex sp. Pacific | reverse complement strand
AAATTTACTCTAACTTTAAATCGTAAAAGTCACACTCTGATGAGAACGTAGGTTCGAAAGGCCTCAGTGTGCCAAAATTTGTCTGTTTCTTTGCGTCCGCCTCCTCCATAGTATATAATTTTTGAATAAATATAAAAAAAATGTGTGTTTAACTAAGAAAACAATTATTTTCAGTGTTTCCATCTTCCTCCCTGTTGTTCCAACCACTCTCAATTATTATTATTATATTCAACCATTTCCAACCCCCTGATTATTCTCACCCCCCTGTTTATTCGGTACTTGAGAGCATGGTTACACAATTAAAGTGAATCAACGGAGCTAAGTAGAGGCAATCTATAAATAGGACAAAGAAAACTCCTACGCACGTTATTGTTCCTCTTGCTAAACAATATCCACGAACGTCTTGAAATAATCAAATACAATAGGCTAATAATAGAATACCCAGACTCCTGCCGCGCGGGGCTTTTATCTCCCTTGATTCTCTTTAAGTTGCAAGCACCACCTCATCAAAGTTTTTATCTTGGCCTCAAATCAGCTATTGAAAAATATGTTGTTTTATTTTTGTATGCTTTAACCAAATTTGAACCACTGAAAAATTAAATTTCACAGCAGAAATATCTTGGATCATCAAAACTGTATTTACACCCAGCCTCCAAAGTTTGCTTTTTGAGTGGAGAAGCTTAATGGCAAAAGTAAAATCTTTGTGGTAAAATTAATGGTAAAAAACAATAGAAAATGATTTTCAATAACTACCAGCCTGCCAAGATCAACAGACGCAAAGGTATTTTTGCTTTGACAAGTTATTGTGTGTGCATGGCAAGCCTTCCAGTCTGGGGTTGCGCCAGGCTGCAAACGTAGCTATTTGCAGGTCAGGTCTCACATGCAAACTTTTCTTCTACAAGCAGATTCTCAGGTGTGCAGTTTGATTGGTAGTGGATCTTCATCAAAGATAAAAGATCTTGCAGGAGCAATCAATGAATAGTTGCCCTACAAGTGCAGTCAAGGGCACAATTTGTCTGGCCAATTGCACAAAAAAATTTCCCTGAAAGACCTACTTGCAGAGCAAACAAAGTTAGAATTCTGATTGTTTAATGATTGTTTATACCAGAAATCAAAGTCTTTTGCAAACCAATATCAAACCAATGTTCATTTCTTTCTCAGGTGAGAAACTTGCAAGCACAATTCAAGGAGAAAAAGAAGACATCGACAATGCAGTTGCTGCAGCAAAAGAAGCCTTTAAAGATTGGAGTAAATTGTCCCCACATAAAAGAGCAAGACATTTGTACAGCATTGCAAGACATGTCCAGAAACATATGAGATTGATAGCTGTGTTAGAGAGCCTAGACAATGGAAAGTCAATTAGAGAAACAAGAGATGCTGATATTCAGATTGTTGCAAGACATCTTTATCATCATGCCGGTTGGGCTCAGTTGATGGAAACTGAAATGAAAGGTTTGCTACTTTAAAGGAAAAAACTTTTGTGGAAGAAAATTTGGTGCTTCTTTCTCTTTTTGTCCAAAGTTCACAAAAATGTATTCATTAAATTTTCTAAAATGAGAAATTGGCAAAAATTTATTCTCACAAAATTTCCAAAAGTTTGTAGTCAATATTTTTATAATCAATTGATGATTTTCCTTTACTCATTGTTCTATTGTATTTCATAGTAAAGTGCAAGGAAATTCAATATGAACAATTCTACCAACAAGCATACTGTAGGTTTAGTATGGAAGATTTAGAAGAGTCGATGAAGAGTCAAGGAACATTTGAGAAATTACAAAATTTGATAAGAAACCTAATTCACAAATAAGCATATTCCTGCAAAATCTCCTGCAAAAAAGTCAATTCCAAAAATTTGTGAAAGTTGATTCCAAAAATTTTGTGTTTTTTCAACTCACAGAAATTTCTTCTTGGGAAAGTTTCTTCCCTTAAAGTACTTTGTCCTGACCCACCTGCCCGCTGTGTTTCCCAAACTCAATTGCAGTATTTATATTTAAAGCTTCTATGCATAAAACTAGCAAGACGAAGCTGAAAGTAAAACAGAATCTGCAGTTCAGGAAATTACTCAAAAGGGGAATATTCATATTCATAACATTGATTTTTTTCAGATTATCACTCCTTGTGTAGCATGTAACTGAATGCCACAGGTTTCTGATGTTCTTGAGAGTACTCAAATAATGTCTATCTTTTTCAGGATGGAGTCCAATTGGTGTTGTAGGTGGTATTGTACCTTGGAATTTTCCGCTGATGTTGTTGTGTTGGAAAGTTTGCCCAGCATTAGCAATGGGGAATACGGTTGTTCTCAAACCTGCATCATATACTCGTTTGTCTGCGTTGCTTTTTGCTGAGATTTGTGCTGAGGCTGGCCTCCCTCCTGGTGTTTTCAATGTCGTCACCGGACCAGGTTCCTTTGGAAGTATGCTGGCCACTCACCCCGATGTTGATAAAGTTGCTTTTACTGGCTCTACTGAAGTAGGTAGTTTTTAATCATATTTTTTGAAAGTTCAGACGGATTCGCATAAGCTTAGCATCTAAGAGAGTGCAACGCCAGGAGTTAGTTAGTTAGTGCCTATTGTCTTGCCAAACACTGCGCATACTGGGGGCCACATAATTCAAGGCTATAAATTTGCTCCCCACAAAGAACAAGATAGATCACTGTATCTGTGTTAATATGATGAGATTTTTCAAAGGCAGTGCCCCAGCCCCCAGCTTACAGTGCTGAGATATTCTGTCCAGTCAACCAAGGCCGATGGCCGAACAATGTGAAAGTCCAAGTTCAAATTGGATTGCCTATTTCACAAAAGTATTGCAGGACAAAATGCTTCTAGGACTGAAAATATGGAACAATCTTCCTTCTGAGTTGAAATCAACAAACGATATTAATATGTTCAAATGTGAGATAAAGGACATTTTTTCCAAAATATACAGAGAGAGGAAGATGGCATATACAGAATGTCTTCTCACAAACCATGTATTGTACCGAAAACACCTATAGATCTGTATTTTCCTTTTTTCCTACGTTATACTGGCACCTCTAAGGGGACCATTATGGAAATAAGGCCAGCTTGACCTTTTAATGTTATCCCTGCCATTGTAATTAGAGGTGTTTTTCTTTACATTTTGAACCTTGTCAGTATATTATATTGTATCTATTTTTTATTATAAACTTGTAAATATATTGTTATTTGTTGCAAATGATACATGCAGCATAAACTGCATTGTTGAAAATATGTCAAAGAGTCCACAGTACAAAAATGAATGTCAAAGGGATGAGAGGGAAATATGCCAAAAGCAGAATAATTTTGAAGCTGAAAGAACATTTGACCTGAAGTGTTGGACTGCATTTTGTCATTTGCACCAAAGTGTCTCATCCTTTCACCATGGCGTGTTTTTGCATTGTAAACGAGGCTCATGCAAATTCTTTTCAGTTGCCATGTTTTGCTTGGGTAAAGAAAAATTAACAAAAGTCCATCAGAAATCGGCAAAAGTGCATGCAAGAATAGATGCAAATTGGAGTCTAGCAATTTATTAGTTAATCTCAATGTATTTTGATGCTGTGGTCATCACATCAGCAGAAACTAAAAAAAATTGAGAAGGGCAGGGCAAGAACATATCAGTTATGATTAATTCATTTCTTGTCTCAATTGCTGTATGCCATTGGTTTAGATGATTTGATATTTTTACTTTGATATCTCACAGGTTGGACAAATCTTAAGAAGACTAACAGCTGGAAGCGGGAAGAAGTTATCGCTGGAACTTGGAGGAAAATCACCAGTGGTTGTGTTTGATTCTGCTGATCTTGATAGCACAGTTGAAGGAGTTGTTCAGGCTATTTGGTTCAATCAAGGACAGGTAAGATCATCGTTCTACCAGCTTTGATTAGATTTTGTCACGAAGAAATTGAAACAGTCGCAGTAAAAATATTTTGGAAACCATGAAAATTGACCCAGCATCTCTTTGCTCCCTTCCAAAACATCTTAAACTATTGTTAGAAGAAATGGCTTCATGAGGCTCTTATAGGCGCAATTCGATCTATATTGGGTATTGTCTTATGTTATCATATGTTTTTATACAGATAAATGGCTAGGCTTGACAAAGTAAGATGGTTTCTCCTTGCGAAAAATAATTAGTAGATTTCTTCATAGTGTCATGCAGTAAATTGTTTACTTTGACAGTTTTGAAAATCGTAGAATCTAAAAAGTTATCAATCTCTTTGGTATGGTTTTGCTTTCTTAATGCTACGCAAGAGTTTTTGCTTACGACAAGAAAACTTTCAGCTTTTAAGTTTCAGTTTTTCTGTCAACTTACTGCTAACCATGCTAACCATGATCCTTTTTGGTGCCAAGGCAACTTTTGTACCGGGTGCGCCAAAATACACTATGCATGTTTGGCGGGCCACAATAAATCGTACACGGGACCGATTTTGAAGATTTATGACTTAATCTTTAGCAGAAAGCCTGAATTAGATACTGGAATTGTTTGCAAATTTTTTCATTTTCAGTTTTTAGAGCTAGAAGCGAGTTTCTTAAAATTTTATTTTTCGAAAACACTGAAAACAATTAGAAAGCCATCGATCAAGTTTTTTAAAGAATCGGCATGAATGGACAAAGAGAGAACTTTTTCGTGGTGATTTGGGATTAAGAAATCAACTAATTGTAATCTGCTGTATGAGAGTTCGTACTAAACCCCCAAATCACCCTGAAAATGTTTTCTCTTTTTCTATTCATGTTGAGTCTTTTAAAATTTGATTGGCGTTTTTTGATCGTTTTCAGTGTTTTCGAAAACGAAAAGTTTAAGAAACTCGCTTCTAGCTCTAAAAACTGAAGACGGAAAAATTTGCAAATAGTCCTAGAACCTAGTTCAGGTTTTCTGCTGAAGATTAAGTCATAAATCTTCAAAATCGATCCAGTTTACGATTTATTGTGGCCTGCCAAACGTGCATTGTTTATTTTGGCGCACCCGGTATTATCTGAAAGTCGTTTTTAACGTAAATTCTTGTTGCCTTGCTTTTCATTTGGCGCAGAAAAGGATCAAGGTTTACAGTGGGTCTTTAATGTAATACATTAAGATCAAAAACTTTCGGACGATCAAACTTTCAGACAAATTTTTGTCTGAAAGTTTAATTGTCCGAAAACTTTTAATTGTTCAAAGAAAGCAACAAAAAAACACAAATTTATCCCATGCCCCTGTTAAACAGTAAAATGCTGTCATCAGCGATCCTGCTTCCAAAGTGAGTTTCCACATTGCAGTTGTCAGTAACAATGTTCTTGAGTCTATGAAGACACCTCTTCTTTGCATCTGCAATCTTAAAACTGCTCTCTCGACTTTTATGTATGATGCAATTTCTTTGCAGGTTTGCAGTGCAGGATCAAGGCTCTTGGTTCAGGAGAGCGTTGCAGAGAAACTTGTCCACAAGTTGAAAGAAAGAATGAAGAATTTGAGATTAGGCCATTCACTTGATAAATGTATTGACATGGGACCAATTGTTGATGAATTGCAAAGGAAATCTATTGATGAATTTGTTCAACATGCAAAGAATGAGGGTGCAGAGGTTTGTCACATTTTTAGAATTCTTATTCCCAAGGAGGGAAAATTGCTGTAGCGAAAAACATGATTTGTTGTTCAAAGCACAATTCTGTTTTTTGTTTCTTATACATTCATTACTATATTTTATATTTTGAGTAGGCTGGAAAGATTTCTAGCTATTCCTAGCTAATTTAGGCCTACCATGCATGCCACATCCAGACATGGGATCCCTACCGGGTGCGCCAAAATAAACTATGCACGTTTGGCAGGGCACAATAAATCGTACACTGGACTGATTTTGAGGAATTATGACTTAATCGTTAGCAGAAGGCCTGAATTAGATACTGGGATTTTTTGCAAATTTTTTCATTTTCAGTTTTTAGAGCTAGAAGCGAATTTCCTAAAATTTTAGTTTTCGAAAACACTGAAAACGATCAAAAAACATTGATCAATTTTTCTAACTAATCGCCATGAATGGACAAAGAGAGGACTTGTTCGTGGTGATTTGCGATTTATAAATCTACCAATTGTAATCTGCTTTACGAGAGTTGGTACTAAACCCCCAAATACCACAGAAAACGTTTTCTCTTTTTTCATTCATGTTGAATCTTTTAAAATTTGATCGACGTTTTTTGATCGTTTTCAACGTTTTCGAAAGCGAACATTTTAGGAAACTCGCTTCCAGCTCTAAAAACTGAAAACGGAAAAATTTGCAAAAAGTCCCAGAATCTAATTCAGGCTTTCTGCTAAAGATTAAGTCAAAAATCTTCAAAATCGGTCCAGTGTACGATTTATTGTGGCCTGCCAAACGTGCATAGTTTATTTTGGCGCACCCGGTAGTTTAACTTCCCTTCTGAACTGTTTGAAATTTGAATTAGTTTCTGTTGTTGAATAAAATCACGAAAGCAGCAATTTAACAGCAATTCTAATAGAGCAGCAATTTAACAAATAACAAGTAATTTTACTGAGCAAAGGCTACATAGATATGAAAGTTTATTTTGTTGTATTGGCCAAATAGGTCTACAGATTTTGGCAGTTTTTGTTTGGAAACATCGTTTTCTTGCCGTGTCGAATCGAACTGTATTTAAAACGGCAGAATCTGCCGTGTCTAAAAATCTGATTTAAAAATCGTTTGTTTGTCGTTTCAGATTGAAATTTGAATGGTTGAAATGGCCGGTTTTCAAAATTAATAAGCGCAGTGGCTGATCACACGTGGAAATTATCTATTTAAAACGACAGATGATTTAAACATCGTCTTGTGTCGAATTTAGTTGACGTTTAGAAGTTTTTAGCAACATCTATTTAATTCATTTTTTTTTCTATAACAACAAAACCTAATTCTAAATAAAATTAAATGCTATTTGCATGTGCCCTTCATGGCGGGAAAAGACACAAGGTCATCTGGTCCCCACCATGAATGACACTTACAATTCAACGGTTAATTTCATAAGAAAAACAAACGAAAACAAAACAAAAACAGAAACAAAGAAATAGCAACACAGCAACAATACAACACAGAGAAACGTAACAGACAAAAGCCGAAAAAAGTACGCTACACAAAATGAATATTAGCATGCAGAGAATATTAATGGAGCCGCTTAGTTTTCTCTATGAACGGAATGGTAGCTTCCAAAATGATTCTGTTTGAGACAATGTTTAATTTCTCATCGCCGAACAACAAAAGGTTACCGAGTGCCTCGTTGTCCAAAACTGAAAAGTCCAAGTGTATTCGACACGGCAAAAAAACGATGTTTGGCCTAAATTCGTGAAAATGTGCGGCCAATTTTTTGTCAAAATTCAAGCTTAAAACAATCTATGTCATCTTTTCAAGAAGGAAAACAACAAAACTTGCAAACGTTTATTCCTTACCTGCAAAGATATAGCAATGGCCTCTTTTAGTTGTTTGAAGATAAGCGATGTGATTCTCGTTATTCTTACACAATTTTCATTTTTCAGTCATTGAATCATCTTACTTTTCTTATTTTTTTTCATTCATGTAAAATGTTACATTACATGTTACCTACTATACTTTCTAATTACTATACTTCCTAATTACTATACTTTCTAATTACTATACTACTATACAACACTGCAGGGACGATACCACAGGCAGCAAAAGGCAATGACTACGCCCGTGGCCATTAACATAAAGACATGCAAATAAGTGAACATTAAGTAAAACAACTACAAATAGCTACACATCCAATTAAGTACTGATAAATACTGGGATCTGTTTCACATTTGATGTAAGGCCAGCATAGGCGCACGATGCCGAACAATAGGAACCCCAGATGAGAGAACAACAACGACAGCAATTGTTGTCATCACAGGTCACCCTTCTGACTCTCAATCGCCCAATACACTACGTAGATGCAACATAAGGCTCAAATCTGTCAAAAGGTCGGTATAAAATTCTATTGCAGTTTCCTTTGAAATAAATAGCTTGGAAGGAACTCAAGGTTTCGCTGTAAATATGCCGTGGAAATTTATTGATATCTTGATTAGTTTCAAACTGGCGGCATTTATTAAATTTGAGGCTATGATGTCATCAAATTTCTAAATCCTAAACCAGAAAAGCTACAGATTTCTGCTTGCCACCATATTGTAGACCTTCATAAACTATGTTTTTCTTGAAGGTTATATCATTTTCCCTCTATTGGTTTAGGATTTACGATGATTTAAAATTTTTCAAAATTTTCCATGAATTTTTTCAAAAATAATTAAATTGTCGCATTTCGAAAAAAAATCATGATATCAAAACACTGCCACGGCAGATTTACAGCAAAGTATCATAAGTTCCTTTCAAGCAATTAAATTTTAAAGAAAAATATTATAGAATTTTACACCCACCTTTTCAAAGATTTCAAAGATTTAGCCCTTTGCTCGCATATGCTGTCAGGTCAAGGATAATAATTCTTCTGAAAGACTTCGATTTTTCTTAGGTTTATCAAGCATGTGCTTCATTGCCAAGTAGCGGTTGTTTTTACCCACCAACTCTTGTTACGAACGTCTCTACAACATCAAGAATTGTCATGGAGGAGGTATGAATTTTATTTGAAAGTATACATTATTTTAAAAGCTCAAAGCACACTTATGTTCTTTTGTAAGAAACTGATTGCAAGAAAATCAGCTCTCAGATCACCAAAAAATTAAGAGACTCCAGTGCTGGGAAAATATTGCTTAAGTGATTATCTATTTGATAAAGGAACCTTTTGCACAAGTTTTACTTTATTCATTTGTTTCCTGTATCATCTCACTCGTTAGGTACGTGAGGATTGCTAAACATTGGAAAGGCTTGCTGAAACTTTGTTTCCGAGGGGACATGTATTAAGCATGAAGATTGTTATGGAACCTTCAAGAAAGTCATAAGGAACTCTGAGTACGCAACATCTGATAATTTCAAGAAACTTTCAGTTCTTGCTCAATATCTTACACAAAGAATACGTGTAAATTTGCTGCGGTTATCCCTTGGACGAAAGTAACAGACATTTAAAGAGAAATATTTGACAGTTATGTCCGAATTTAGTTAGGAGCACAAGCTTTGTAGTTTCTATGGGGTTCTTAGATCATACATAATGATGTTTGATTGGAATATATTCCTTGCGCCATCAGAAGGCTCTCTTAGGCGTTACCAAACAGATAGATAGTTGAAACGCGTGGCAGTCAATTTTTACAGCCTTAACCCTTTTATTCTATCCCAAAGGTATTCGGACCAGTTCTCACAGTGATGACATTTAGAACAGCAAAAGAAGCCATCAGCCTTGCTAACAATACTCGATACGGCCTAGCTGCAAGTGTATGGAGTGAAAGTATCGGCCTTGCAATGGAAGTAGCCAGTAATATCAAAGCCGGCAGTGTCTGGATTAATAATCACAATCAATTTGATGCAGCAGCTGGATTTGGTGGGTACAAGGAAAGCGGGTATGGAAGAGACGGTGGAAAAGAGGTATGTGATTCAGATACTGTTGAAATCCTAGAAACCGGTGTATTCGCAGGGAAACGGAATTTTCGTCAAAAAACGAATGACAAATATTGCGATGATAATCATTTTCATTATGATTTCATTCCAGTTAAACTGAGACAAATCCATGTTTAGACAATACCGTAAGTCCTCGAATAAGCCCCCCCCCCTCGAATAAACCCCCACCCAAAATGTTTTTGCGAAATAAGCCCCCACCCTCGAATATGCCCCCATAGGGGGTTAATCGATTGTTATTTTAGTGAATACTTTTGATTCTCTTTCTTGACTAACTTTCTTCGTATTTTTTCAACGTACTCGTGCTTAGATATTGCCTCGAAAACAATGGCTGCGGTCACACTAGACGTTTTTACCCCGTTGTATCCCTTCAAAACAACGGGTTAACTACGCTGTGATATGTGACCGCTTTTCGTTTTCACATACAACGCTGTTACAGCGCTTTGGTGCTGAGAGTTGATTCCATAAGAAAATTATCACATGCAAAGCAACGGGCAAAACAAGGTCCTGACCTATATCTTAGCGTTGTTTTGGAGAATGAACCAATCACAGCCTTGCATAGTTGTCACATGATAAATCATATCACTGTGTGACCGGGTGTCATTGTACCATTATGTTGCCGTACTTTCTGGCTACAGAAACAAATTGCAAGAAAATGAAGCAAGTCATATCACAACGGGAAAATACAGTAATGTGACCGCAGCCAATATATCTCAACATATCTGCTGTTTCAAACATACTGACCATTCTCAAGTAAAAGAAGACAATTAGTCCTGGTAATATTTTTGGCTGCTGCTAAATAAGCCCCCCCCTCCTCGAATAAGCCCCCACCCCTCGAATAAGCCCCCCCTTCCCCCCCTCGAATAAACCCCCACCCCAAACTATTTTTGCAAAGTAATCCCCTAGATGATTACGGAAAACATGGCGTCATGAGCATTTGACCAAATGATCGAATTTCTGCAGATTCATTGTTGATTCCATTATAGAACGCAATGCATCTTGGTCAAATGGCCCCCGATGCTATCTTTTCCGTAATCGTCTATTCCAAGTGAAGCAAATCTGAGTAATGAATGGATTAACAAATAAAGACTAGGCCATGTTAGATAGTTATCTTTGACATTTCGAAGAAATACTGTGCTTCATCATCAGAATACAAAAGTTGCACAAGCACTCGGGTAAATTTATATCCTTTAAAGACGATAATCAACCAAAAGTGTGTTTTCACAGATCCTGCGTGAAATTCGAATTTGCCAGTTGCAGAGAATTTTGTGGTCAATATTTGCTGCTTGTAAGAACCGAAGCTTTTGCCACGAGAAAGTTTTCATTGAAGTTCGTTCTGAAAATTTACTGATCCGAAATATCAACATGGCTATACTTTTAACGTGGAAGTGTCTAGGTTGCTTGGCTTTGACAAACGCCTAAGTTCTCCTTGATCGGTATTCTGCAGCCCTTTTGCCTGTGAAATAATTATGATATTTTGAATTCTTTTGTATTACAGGGTCTCTACGAATACGTGAAGCCAAGTTGGCAAGGCAAAGCAAAACCAGATGTTGCAAAATTTGATACAAAGAACTTTGGACCAGCATCGTTCCCACATGTGTTGAATCCAAATGAAAATCCTGTGAGCAATGGACAGTCGAGTGAGCCAAAGTAAGTCTGCATCTTTGACCCAAATGATAATAAGTAAGAAGTTTGAATATCTTAATTTAACAAGCAAATACAGCTTTTGTATCATTGACACCCGTTGATTGTAACTGACATGCTGGTATAGGCCAGTACAAACCTTAGACCTTTTAGCTATTCTCAAAAAAAGCCTGGATGGAGCTATATTCCTATTCGAAAATCGAAAGTTCGATTCAGCGGCGCGGCGTTAGAGCTTCTTTTATTGTTGAGCACATTCGAAAATGCTAAAAATATATGAAGTTATCGTTCGATTCAGATTCTTATCTCGAATAGCTAAAAGGTTTGTCAGTGATTACAAATAAAAGCATTTCTACAGCCTATTAGTCATACCGCAAATGTAAACAAACTAAGCTGCGTAAGATAGTCTGAAACCCAGGTGACTAACTTGCTAACGAAAAGATGCGAAAAGGGCTGTTGAGTGTTGATATGATTGGATATAAGAAGTGTCATTTATTTAGTTAATTCTGGAGATGAGAAGCAGGCAATACTTTTTTCGATGATTTATGTGTAGTTTAGACATTTAAATTCTAGTTTACTCTTATTTCAATGTTTTTTGTCAACTCAGTTAGTGATGTTTTGTTGTTTTCAAATTTTGCAGGATCGACCGAACACACAAATTATTTGTTGGAGGCAAACAAAAGCGACCAGATGCAAATTATTCTCGAACGATCTTGAATAAAGATAGCAAAATCATTGGTCAAGTTGGAGATGGTAATCGAAAAGATATTCGTGATGCTGTGGAAGCAGCTGCTGGGGCATTGTCAGGGTATGAAATCTTGCATCTATTTTTTTTATAAATTCAATGTTAAAAATTTAAAATTTACGAACTACCTAAGATTACAAACGAGCTACCATACAATACTACAGAAACGATACCAAGGGGAGCAATAAATCATGACTACCCCAGGGCCATCACATGAAGGTGAAGGTGAAGTTGCGTATTTTAGCGCCAAGCGCCGGGATCACAGAAGTAGAGAAGACCTAATCGAGTCCGCGACCCCTTGTCATGACGCTCAAATAGTGGGGCTCTACGGGGTATCGAACCCTGTCCACCTGACCGTTCTGGCTGCAAAGTCAGAGGATTCCACCACTGCGACACAACACTTACACATGAAGGAGATAAACTAAAATACAACTAAATATACAAGAGGCCCTCTAGCTATTCAGAAAAGAATTAGAGTCGAACGATATTTTGCAAATGAAATTGTGAAATTATTTGTATCTATTATTATCAGCTAAATGATCCCTTTTTCATTACTTTATTTTTAGTAGGCTCGAAGGATTTCTAGCTATTTCTTGCTAATTGAGGCCTAGTGTGCATGCCGCATCCAGGCATGGGTCTCTTGTTTAACGCCCGTGCTGAAGGACGGAGAAATGAGTTGCTTGGTCAGGCATCCGCAAGGTCACCCATCCGGATTTTTACCTCATGCGACCGAGCTTAACTTCAGTTATCTAGCAAAAACTGTATAAGCCGCTCATACACTTATCGGTTACCATCTCCGTTTTATGAAGGTGTGTAAAATTTAGAAAGATTTTCATGGGTTTCTTTTTTCCTCTTCGCTTATTCGCCGTCTGATTGGTCCATGAAAATGAGGCTTTGGAGGTTTCGTCCATGGGCCACAAACCATTCGGCTATGGACGACATCTTAGTCCTATGATCGGAGCAGTGACCTTTCAAAATTTTTATTGGCTCACCCAGTTCGTTGCTTTTATTTGCAGATGGAGTAAAAGGACAGGCCACAACAAAGCTCAGATCATTTACTACATCGCAGAGAATCTTGAACTAAGGCAGAAGGAAATCGCTAGCCAATTAGCCGATGAGACGAACATCAAAATAAGTGAAGCAGAACAGCAAGTTACCATGGCAATAAAACGATTATTTCATTGGGCAGCGTATGCTGATAAATATGGTGGCAGTGTGCAGGTAAGCCTCTACTACTCTGTTCACACTCGCGTAATTGTAATTAAAGGTAATGTGTCCATGTAAGTACAGCGACTTTGCTATTTTCACGTGATATTTCATGTGATCATATAACCGTAGATTTAAAACGATAGCCAGCTCTAATATAAGCAGACTGATGACTTACTTGCGGTTGCGATTCCAGAGCTGAACCCGAAGTCTGACAGTAGGCAGCCTCGTTGTGAAACTTAAATTCCAGTTTTGCATGTGATCAGTTAAATTCTACCAATCACAGTGCGCTCTTCAAGGCTCTTCGTCAGCATCGCGTCAGCACATTTTGACAAGAGTGTATACGCAGCTGTACTTACATGGACACATTACCTTTAAATTGCAACCACTCAAATGAATGCAATTCGTTGGATTGACCAAACAAACCTTTTAGCTACTCTGCAAAAGAGTCTGAATCGAGCGATAGTTACATACATTTAGCAGAATTTTCGAATGTGTACAACAGTTATGGAACTAGAACCTCTAACGCAACTCAGTCAAACACTTCCTATATTAAAATTGCTTGAAAATATCGCTCGATCCAAACACTTTAGTAGAGTAGCTAAAAGGTCCATAGGAACCAATCAAATGAATTGGATTTGTTGGATTGACCAATCAGGATGCAACTTTTGATAACACAGTTTAGTTTAAGCTTGCAAGTATGAATGAGGTATGAGATTGTTTTTAAAAGGTGCTACGATGATATTTTAAGGTATCAAAAATGACTGAACAATGGTTTGCGTTTTTGTAGCGTTTATTTCTTGGACATATTTCTGTCGAAAAATTTGCTGAAATAGTTCCATGCCAAAAGTTGTTAACCTGTTGGATTTTTATGACTTAGAAAATAATTTTCTTTATGGGTTTTATGAGAAGTATTTCTGACATTATACTGCTATTAATGAGCAGAATCTACCACAGAAAATTTTTTTATCGTTTCATACATAGTTTAAAACAAGACTTTACATGTCAAGTTTGTCATAGGCCCATTCTACATCGCAATAGACCCCTTTTTACCTATTCTGCAAAAGAGTCTGGATCGAGCGATTTTTGTATGGATGTTATACGTGAGGCTTGATTGAGTGGCGTAGAGTAAGCATATTACACGAGTCCTTGTTTTCGCCCCATTCCCGCCAACGATACCCCCGACAATGCCAATTCTGCTTCAACGAAGTTTAAGTTATAGCGGAATGACTATAACAATAAATAACAATTCAATTCAATAGAGCAAAACTTAGATGAGTGTCATCAGTATAGCGTTAGAGCTTCTATCACTATTGTACGCGTTCGAAACTCTTCAAAATATATAATCATTGCATTCGATTCAAAATCTTTTGTAGAATAACTAAAAGGTTCTCCAGAAGCAAGAAACGCTTCAAGACTATTTTGTACTAAATCAAGGGAAAATGCTAAGCAAACAGTATTTTTACTTTCTTAAAGAATTCATGTATTTTGTTTCTTTTCTCTCCAGGAAACTCAACAATATGGTACAGTCTTGCGAGTACATGATCCAATTGGCGTGGTTGCAATTGCTTGCCCTGATGAATCTCCGTTGCTCTCTTTCATCTCGTTGCTTGCGCCAGCAATTGCTCGTGGCAATACAATTGTTATTATTCCAAGTGAAAAGTATCCTCTCAGCTCAATGGATGTATGCCAGGTACGTTTCACATGGTTGAGCTTTTCCTTACTGGCTGAGTCAACAGAGGTGGAAAAATATTTTATTTCTGGGACCTCTTGAAAAAATTTCTGCTAGAACCAAATCTGCCAAAAAGGTCCACTTTGTGAGAGGTCAGCATAGGTTCCAAATCTTTAAAAAAGCTGGTGTAAAATTCAGTGACCTATTTCTTTGAACAGAATGACTTCAAAGAAACTTAACCTATTTCTCTATAATTCTACCATTGGACTTTTCTGAAATCTTCAATATTTTCAGAATTAGAATGCTTTTTTACTTTTTCAAGAATTCAAGAAAAATTTTCAAAAAAACTTGAAACCATCGTAATTTCTAAACTGTTTGAAGCAACATAAAATAATTTCGAAGAAATTAATAGTTTATGGATGTCTACAATATGGTATCAAGCAAAAGTCTGTCACTTTTCTGGTTTATGATTTAGAAATTTGATGACGTCACACCCTCAAATGAGTTGAAATGTAAGATATGCCAAAATTTTGAAAAATATTCAAAACTTTTGAAAAGTCCAACGGTAGAATTAAAGATAAGTGACTAAAGTTTGTTTCAAGCCACTCAGTCCGAAGACATAGATCACAGAATTTTACACCCACCTTTTTACGCCGAGTTAAAGATTTGGAAGCTATGCTTGAGAGGTCATGATATGTAATGCATTATCAAGGTTTTGAATATTCATTATAATTCGTAATTGTAGTCACAATTATAAGTTGTACTTTCGCAAATTTGGTTACTTTTTTAGCTGATTACTTTCTGAGTCATAAACAGTGACTCAAAACTTCATTTGTCTGGAAACAGTGGTGGAAACAGTCATGGCTTCATTTGGATGAACGACGTCAAATTTTCCAGAGACTTAGTTTGAAATGCAAAGAGAAAATTTGGAAGTTTACATTGCGTTAGAAAATTAATTTCCCTTTTTTCTCGTTCTTCTTTTAGAATCCCTTTTTCTACTTCTTTTCATTCTTCTCTCGTTACTTTATGGTGACCTGAGAAACTTTCTAGGACCATTGGTGCTGTAGTCCGCTACTTTTTCCACCCCTGTGAGTCAATAAAAATAATCCTCGTTTGAAAGGCCACTGCACCCTGGATGGCAACGCAATGATATGGGCAAAATATATGATTTAATAATGGACATGTTCAAATTCATTTCAAAATTTACCTGACTGAAATCGGCCTCTTTGTTCTAAAATCATGCAGAATCTTCTCGAGAATGCCCCTTCAAGATACCTTCAAAACAGGCCCAAAATTGCGTCCAGATTTTCTGCCTTACAGCCATGACTTTTACGTGCTTTAGCATGTGTTATCCCTTTGGGAAGATGAACATGTCATCCTTGGGAGCTTAACAACATTATTCCTGGTGATTTAAACTCCATTTACAAATGAAATTAGCAGCACTTCCTATCCGTACCAATTGGAGATCGACCTCGTAATATGCATCCGTTTACACGAGACTGGATCGACCCCAAACTGGAACGCTTTCCTAGTGAACCCAAATCAGCAAGGATAGCAGAGCAATCCCGAGCGTCCCCGTGTAAATGCAAGCCCGACCCGTACCAGTTTGGGATCGATCCCGTATAAACGGGGTCTTAATCCTTCCAAGAGGATAAAAGTGCTAAAACATGCTCAAGTCATTGCTGTAAGGTGGACATATTAGGCCTNAAAATATATGATTTAATAATGGACATGTTCAAATTCATTTCAAAATTTACCTGACTGAAATCGGCCTCTTTGTTCTAAAATCATGCAGAATCTTCTCGAGAATGCCCCTTCAAGATACCTTCAAAACAGGCCCAAAATTGCGTCCAGATTTTCTGCCTTACAGCCATGACTTTTACGTGCTTTAGCATGTGTTATCCCTTTGGGAAGATGAACATGTCATCCTTGGGAGCTTAACAACATTATTCCTGGTGATTTAAACTCCATTTACAAATGAAATTAGCAGCACTTCCTATCCGTACCAATTGGAGATCGACCCCGTAATATGCATCCGTTTACACGAGACTGGATCGACCCCAAACTGGAACGCTTTCCTAGTGAACCCAAATCAGCAAGGATAGCAGAGCAATCCCGAGCGTCCCCGTGTAAATGCAAGCCCGACCCGTACCAGTTTGGGATCGATCCCGTATAAACGGGGTCTTAATCCTTCCAAGAGGATAAAAGTGCTAAAACATGCTCAAGTCATTGCTGTAAGGTGGACATATTAGGCCTATATAGCGCTCATTGTACTCAGTGTGGAACAACTTTTTCTCCTTTCATCTAGGTTTTTGAGACATCCGATGTCCCTCCTGGTGTCATCAATGTTGTTACTGGAAGCAGAGAACACTTGACTAAAATCCTGACTGAACATCAAAATGTAAATGCAGTGTGGTATTTTGGCTCCGCAGAGGGAAGCAAATTCGTTGAGGCAACTTCTGCATTCAACATCAAACGAACATGGGTGAATTATGGCGAATCACGTGACTGGTTTGATGAACAGCAAGGCCAAGGGGAGGAATTTTTAATCAGATCTGTTGAGTGCAAGAGTGTATGGATTCCAATGGGACATATTTTCGCAAACTGAATTTATCAAGCATGATAGTCTGAAGAAATAGAACGGTTATGGCGTTATGAATGTAACACAGAGACAATTATGTGAACCTCGAGTGCCTGAAGATATCAAGTAGAAGAAGGTAATTTTGATTTGGAAAATACCGATGGTCTCAGAAAAATATGCAGCTTTGGTTGTGGCTCAGCGATGAGGATTTAGCTTTAATCAATGGCTGATCATTTTCAAAATATTCCTCGATAGTTAACTTGATCATAGGTACCTCGTTTGTTGATATTGGTACTTTGAATGTTGAAATATTAATGTTGAAAGTTCAAATTTGCTGTCACCTCCAAACCAGAGCTTTGGCGTTTTGGCCCAAGAAAATTTAATGAAACCACGTTATAAGAAACTCAGCCAAACATTCTTGCTAGAGCAATAAAAAATAGGCTAATTAATGGATAACAATAGGCTGATTTCAAAAATTGAGTTAGGCAGGACTTTACTGTACGGGTTTGACCTAACTTTGTATTTTTATGAAACTTGGTATCATAACCATATTTGATCGATAAGAAAATAGGTGCAGGGTCACATTTCACAATCATGAATGCTTGGGGTTCTTTGTTTTTGTAGTGTGTCTGCATGAAGATGGGATTTGTTATTATTTTGACTTATTTATAGCTGCCAATTGTATTTAGCTAACTGCAAAAATGAACATCATCGATTAAAGGAAATGCGTGACTGTGGTTTTATTGAATTTTTATTTCGTCCTGCTCGCATTTCTTTCATCTGTCTGTGGTGACCAACCGTCGAGCAACTACCCTCTTCGAGGGAGACGTATGACACAAAGGTCCAAACAGGGGATGATGGTGGTTTTCTTGCTTGGCGAAAACTCTTGCCCGTAAAGCTCTAACTTTTTTCAGCCACACAGAAATAAACTCTGTAAAACCTGGTCTATCGACTGTGACCTGTGACCAAGCAAATGCGAAGTATCAATAGACCTTTTAGCTATTCTGAAAAGAATCAGAACAGCACGATATTTTGCTAGATTTTGTAGAATTTTCGAATGTGCACAATAGTGATAGAAGCCCTAACGCCACTTGATCGAACGTCGCGTATAAAAATGTATAAAAATGACGCTCGATCCAGGCTCTTTTGTAGAATAGCTAAAAGGTCTATTGATGAATGATAAAGTCTAGCCTGCTCGGTCTGCGACGCAGGCTAGATAAAGTCTAGCTTGTTTGAAAATATTGAAGAATTCGCTGCTGTTTTATCCTAAACTGTTGTTGAACTCTTTACTCCAAAGTTCAGTCCAAAGGAATTTGAGAGAGTATCTGCTTATTCAGCGGCAGCAGCAGCGTCACAGGTAGTTCAAGCAAAAAACTTAGCTCGTGTTGAGAAACATTTTTTTAGCTCCAGCTCCACAGTGTGTCACTGACTGATTGAGAAGGACAACAACAACAGCGTTGCGAAACTGCAGCTCAAGTCTGCTTCTTCAGATGAGACAATACTAGGATTGGGCAGAGGACAGACGATCGAATCAATTGAGAAATGATGATGGAAAAGTTAAAGAAATGATGATGGAAAACTGCTTGTGATAAACATGTTGAAAATATGTTGTGATGTGTTAAGGAGGAGCGCAGGCAAGAAAAAGCGCGCGAAGCCGATTGTCAACATGGGACTGATTGTCAAAGCAACAGCAACAACAGCTCGTCAAACGTGCCAATGGTCATGGGTCATGCGTCACAGATGGACAAGCCTCGAGGTCACAGGACAATTCGAGGCTGCAACTGCAAGAACAGAATTTTGCTTGGGAGAACCAAAAGTCAAGAACAGGGGAAGAGAAGACTAAATGGACGAAGATATTTAAGCAATATAGCCATGGTTTTAGACATTTCTGAAGCTACTCATGGTGATCAACATCTTGAACCACATAAAGGTATAATATTTAGTGAGTTTTGTGACAAGAACATAGAGAAACAAGGTATGTTTTGAACCTGTGGATTGGGTGGGCCTAGCCTAATACTTGTCTAGGATAAAAATTCCACTGCATACAATTTATAATCCTAACTGTACAAACAAATAACAAAACTACAAAGATATGAAATATTACAGAAAATCAATACAACGTTACTCAGAAAATTAATAGTAATACAAATGCAAAGACAAGAAGAGTGGAAAAAGTGTGGGGAAGAGATAAATTGTATGTAGGGAATTACCTAAAGGAGGAGCTCTTAAACTAATTGAGGAGAAGCCCTCCTCCTGTATAGGACCCCCGCCCTGCATAGTATGTGTAATTTCCCTTTATGGAAAGTTCACTTTTCGTGCACCAGACATTGCTCCAATAAAACAATGAAAGCTATAAGCCTTTCTTACCATAGAGGGTAATTTCTATTTGGGGCCGTTGAACCCTATTCATTGTTGCAAGGTTTCTTTTTGAAACGCAAATACAACCTATGATTCAGAGGCAAATGATTCAAAGTCTTTATTGCCCCCACCCCTCAAGTACAATCCTAAGACCCTGCTTGCACTATACCAAAACTATCATCATGCCATGATTTTGTCTCAGAAAGGGTGCTGGGAGCTGTTACATCACACCAGAGCTATCTGATACAATCACTTTGTGTTGTAAGACATAAAATTACTCTGGCATGGTTGTGGCACGATGTAAATGGTGCTATCTGATAAGTTTGGCCCATAATCAAAATTCTTTACTTGGGGAATAACGGGAAAAACTAAAATTGAAAAATAAAGGATTAAGAAACAACATCGGATTGCTTTCTCATGATATCAACAGAAGGCCTCCTGCTTCCTGCCATGAAATCAAAGATGCAACACAACAATAGCTAAACAATTGTGCTATCTGATAGAGGTAAAGCAATGAGACATGACAATAGCTATATCCAGTATGTGTAAACAGGGCCGCTGACTCAAAGTTGCACTGTACAATCAAAGTTGCACTGTACAAGCATACAAATTGAATGCACAACACTTGTGTTGGAAAAAATAATGTTATTGCATGAATTTTACAAATGTTGAGAACAGAGTACATATACAAAGATGCTTGTTGTTTTCCTCTTTTCAAAAGGATCAATGATATTTTGTCAAGGAAACAAAATAACCAAAAATCAATGTACTTAACAGATTCTTTTTCTTTTCACAGAGAGACACTTTGAAACATTACATTCAATTTGGGATGACAAGAGATTCAAGCACTTTTTTGCCGGTGGTATCGCAGGAGCAATTTCTAGGACATGTGTCTCACCTTTGGAAAGAAATAAAATTCTTTTGCAGGTAACAAAATTATTTTCAATCAAAATAGTTTCAAAAAGCAGTATGAAAGTTATGAATACACCAAATTTTTCTTTCAACCCCATCACCATTCAGTAGCAGGTAAAATTTGATAAAAAATTGCAGTAGAGTCTTTTTGGCAGCTTGTTCACATTTTCTGTTCCTTATGCTCATAATTTTGTGTGTTGTTGTGCAGTTGCAAGTACATGATGCAAAGTTTCAAGGTGTGTTTGGAACGCTGAAGACGATATGGAAAGAAGAAGGATTCTTAGGATATTTCAAGGTAATTCCTAAATGACCGATCATTGTTGCTTCATTTTCATCCCCTTTAAGTGAATTTGAATTTAACTGTAGTTTTAATTTTGTTTGTACTCTGAGAAACAGGAAACTCAAAAGGGATGAGATAAGGGATTACCAACATTTTAAGAAAATCTACCAAAAGTTTCAACGAAAACCCATGTTTGCTCTTTCCTCAATCTGAATTGATTCAAAATCATTGCACAAATTTTCAAATGTTTAATATTTGTATCAAAATCTTACTTCATTCTAGCTATTTATAAAGCTCAATTACCGCTTATTTAAACTCTTATTTAAAGACAATATGGAAAGAAGAAGGATTCTTAGGATATTTCAAGGTAATGCCTAAATGACCGATCATTGTTGCTTCATCTTCATCCCCTTTAAGTGAATTTGAATTTAACTGTAGTTTTAATTTTGTTTGTACTCTGAGAAACAGGAAACTCAACAGGGATGAGATAAGGGATTACCAACATTAATTAAGAAAATCTACCAAAAGTTTCAATGAAAACCTATGTTTGCCCTTTTCTCAATCTGAATTGATTCAAAATCATTGCACAAATTTTCAAAAGTTTAATATTTGTATCAAAATCTTACTTCATTCTAACTATTTATAAAGCTCAATTACCGCTTATTTAAACTCTTGTTTTTCACTAATAGGGAAATGGTATAAATGTGGCAAGAATCGCTCCATATACAGCAGTTCAATTCATGACATATGAAGAATGCAAAAAGGTACTTACATGCAATGTAATTTCATCTTATCTTTGAAACTAGGAGGATTTTCTTGTAAAGTTCAGGCTTTTTACAAATCAACATTGTTTTCCTGACTAAGAATTCTTGTTTAGAAAAAGTTACAATCTTTCATATGGCTCAAGAATTCTTATGATAATGTAAAGAATTCTTGCCATGTTAATGTCTTCAAGGCTTGCACTGTACTTACCGTAAAAGCTCTATTAAGCCCCCCTCTCTATTAAGCCCCCTCTCTAATAAGCCTCTCCCCTCTGAGCTAATTTTTTTAATAAGCCCCCCCCCCTCTCTATTAAGCCGCCCACTGATCAAATTCCAGAGGTTACCAAATATTTTCTATTTACTGAGCTAAATAAGTTTGCATGTTAGTGTTGATATGGTTTGAGATAAAAACTGTGTCGAATTTATGTATTTGA
>REGL01000783.1:132105-144562 GCA_004194395.1 Aurelia aurita complex sp. Pacific | reverse complement strand
TGCGGCTTTGTTTGTTTTGAATTGCTGGTTGAGAGAGTTTCTTTTGTCTGCAATCGCTAATCGCTTTGAATTGAGGTGTCAACTAAAGCAATTCATGCTATTGTATTACAAAATCTGCCCTTGTTTCTGAAACCCAGGTAGCTAGCTGGCTCGTTGTGCATTCCAGACATGGAGCTTAAAAGCAAGCATGAGCATAAATCCAAAGAAGAAGGATATATCTAAACTTCTACCTTGGCCATTTTATTTGTTTGGTTCAGAAGCTGAGCAGTAAGTGTTTTAATTACACCTGAAAAACAGGAGAATTGAATCCACTGTCAATCCCCCTCTGAACCAAACAAATAAAATGCCCGAGGCAGAAGTTTAGATCTATCCTTCTGCTTTGGATTTACGTTCATGTTTTTGCCCTAAAAACCATTTCTGGAATGCACAACAAGCGAGCTAGCTACCTGGGTTTCAGAGCAACTTTTGCGGCTTGCATTTTTTTGTTTATGATTTGACCAACCAGAAGACATGGAATTCCCTTTGCCTTTAATCGCTAATCGCTTTGTGCTAAGGTGCCAACCAAAAGTAGTGGATTCTATTGTAACATAACATTATCTGTCCTTGTTGTTGTGAATAGGATAATAGTTACAAGAAAATTTTAAAGAAGAATTTGAAAATAAAGTCGTTCTTACTCTGGCAATAAGCAACAGTAAGAAATGTTGCGAAATAGGCGGCGACATACCACTGTAGCATCGTCTATCCTGCAGAGAAAAAATCGAAAAATTCTTAGAATGCTCCCAGTTTGGCATCACATCACAAGTTGGAATTGATTATATCTTTTAATCCATAGCTACGCTTGGGAACTTGAAGAACTCTCTAACATAAAATGGAGATCTTATGTCAGAGAGTCTGGTACCCAGGGCACGAACATTTTTACTTCAAATGGTAAACAGTTGTAGTCTATATAAGAAGGCTTCTACTTGTAAATGCTTTTGGCTAAGGGCCCCAACTCTCAACGCTACTGAACTACGCTCAAGAAACTTTGTCCTGGGTTTTTGTGGTTTGTGGTGGAGTTTCTCAACTTGGGGCTCAGTCATTTTCTTGACTCGGTATTACTTGAGCATATTGAAAGAAGCATGGTTTCATAAAATTCGCTGTGAATTTCACAAAGCCACATGACATCCAAACAAATGTAGAAAAAGAGAATTTCGGGAAACTTCTACAAAACTTCTGAGAAACTCCTAAGAAATTCTAGTATTCAAATTTGGGAAATTAGAAGTCTTTCAGAAACTTGCAGTACTGGGTCAAATTCTTAGTTTTGTACAAATAACATGTGCAGCAAACCGGTAAACTCTGCCGGCAAAGCCTTGGTTCGCTAAAACATTTAAAGTCTTTGATTGCAACTGCTGGAATCGAAATAGTTAGAAATTGATAACAGAGGTATCAAAGAGTTTACGATATTTCAGTTTTGCTGTTACTGAATTCTCGAAAGTGCTAAATGATTAAAATTTCAAGCACCTTTCCGCATCTCAAGAAACAGATAGATCTCTTCAATTTTAGGTGGAAAATTGGGTCCTCTACATCTTTGAAATAGGCCTACACGTATTTTGCTGTAAGAAACTAAGAATTTTACCCAACACTAAAGAGTTGAAGAATTATCAGTATTCCAGTACTCAAAGATTCTTTAGTGTTTCTTGGAAGTTTCTTTATATTTCTATGTGTTTACAGCGGGGAAGGCTCAGGGGTAGCACATTGGACTACCAATCTGAAGGTTAATGATTCGAGTCTCCATCATATCAACGGATCAAACATGCTACGTAAAGTAAGGAGAGTTGCCAACCTTGAAATCACATCGAAATGGAGGACAAGGACACCGCTTCGATAATCTTAACTTTTCAGTGTACCAAAACTACCTGCAGATGCTAGATAGAAATGAAGAAAAACATTCACAATCTGTGTCATCGAGGAAATTTTAAAGCCAAGTTTCACGAAGCCGCAAGCAGACATGGATTACTCTGAATAACGGAGAAATTTATGAAATATTTGTGTGTTCCAGTACTGAAGTTTCTTAATTACTTAGCAATTTGAGAGTTGAGTTTCTTATGAAGAGTTGCTTGTAAAAAATCGTGTCATCTCTGTCGATCTCTAATCTAGCAGACAGTCTTCTTTATCAATCTTATGAATAATCACTGCAGCTGCAGAAAAAAGTGCTTTATCAAAATCTTGATCGAAATCTCGCTAGGAAAGATTAAAATTTACACCCCTCAGACACGTATCATGTTGAAATTTTGAAGACGAATTTTCTTCGCACAGCAAGAATAACGAATCCAAATTTACACAAACAATCAGAATAAAAGTAAAAGAATTACCTGTGTCTACATTCAGATAAAAATCAAAGTTCATAATCTTTGATCGAAAAACATCAACAAAACTCTGGAAGCCACTTCAAATTGAAACTCTTGACTCCACTGCGTTAATTTGATCTTCTGAGTAATACCACTGAGGATATCAATTTACAACTCTCAAACATAAGTCGGATTTTCACGGTCAAAATCAGTGAAAATCTCGTATAAATTCTTTCGGTGATTCAATTTAGAGTTTCTTCTTTGTTATGCTAAAAGAATTAGGTTGATGAAGAGAGGCTTCTACGGTTGAAAGAACTTTACGGGTGGTTTTGATAGAAGACCTGCCCTAATCTCAATTCTCCCTCGACCTTTAATTTCTTTCGAATTATACTCTGTACACAACACTGAATGAAAGTTGATGATGTTAGTGAAATTCTGATAAAGGATTGTTTATCTTATCCATTGGAAGTTTGAGTTCAAAATTTGCAATTAAGAACTTGTTGGAACAATTTTGCGAGCTTCGGATCACTGTAGGGTGTGATAAGACGAAACTATGAATGGAGCAGCTTCTTGGGGCTCTTGGGGTGGTGTAAAACTTTCGGCCTAGGTATCTGCTGCAACTGCAGAAAAAAGATTGTTCATCTTATCCATTGGAAGTTTAAGTACAAAATTTGCAATTAAGAACTTGTTTGAACAATTTTACGGAGCTTCGGATCACTTCAGGGTGCGATAAAATGAAAATATGAAAGGAGCAGTTGTTTTGAGAAGGTACAAAATAGTTAACACGTGTATCTACTAGTACAACTGCTGAAAAGGATTGTTTACCTTGTCTATTGGAAACAAAATTTTTTGAAATTTGGGATTAGGAACTTTTAAACAATCTTGACGAGCTTCAGATTAATTAAGGGTATGATAAGATAATGTTTTCAGATTTTTACATACTATGGAGGAGGCGGACGCAAAGAAACAGACAAATTTTCCCAAGGCCCGGGTTAAACGTCGCAATTCTCATGTGCCGAACCTAATATAATTAAGTTCGACGTTGGCACGGCAAAAGCACGACATTGAGTTAAACGTCGAGCCCAGTTGTGCCGTGCGTTCGTGCTTACCAAAATCGGTTGTATCCTATCAACTAAATTCATCTCACATCAAAAATAAATTGAAGATAATTTATGCTTTTGGTTCGGCACATGAAAAGATTGACGTTTAACTTTAAGCCGTGCTTCTGCCGTGAAGTTCGACGAAACGAGTCGCTCCAAATGCGGCTTGCCGTGCCAAATTAAATCTGTGGAGCCAAATCAAGTTAAACGTCGTGCTTCTCATGTACTTAATTCAGCAATTAGGTTCGGCAAATGAGAAATGCGACGTTTAATCCGGGGGGCCTTTCGAACCTGGGTTCTCATCAGAGTGTTACTTCTATGGTTATCTAATCATAGAAGAACAGATGCGCGTAAATAAGCTAAGTGCCAACCCAAAAAAACCGAGTGCATGATTATTGGCCATCCATGCTCTGGTACCCAGGCACCCAGGGTAGGCCATCCACAGAGGATAAATAAAGTTGAAGTCTCCGAATAACTGGCTAAACTGGGATGACCCATAGACCATTTTGACATTTAGAAAAAGGATCTGGGGAGAGCAATATTTTTCTGGTAAATGGCTGCCACAGGGCTTTTCACCAACGATAAATTGAACTGTGGCAGCCATTTACCAGAAAAATGTTGCTCTCCCCAGGCCCTTTTCTAAATGTCAAAATATGGTCTATTCAGCTAAGTGAAAAGAAAGATTAGTAGTGGCGGTCTAAGGTCATTAAAAAACTGAAAAATCTGATTTCACAATCCCAGCTTGACCATGTGTACCGCGCCCTCGTCGAAAGCCATCTGCGATATGCTAATGTCATATACTGTATATGGGAGTCATCCAAAATCGAATCTGAATACCCTTCAACATAACATCTGCAGGGTATAGCCCGTCCTATTATTGATAAGGGTAGACTAAAAGAAAGTTTGGTTTTATAACTGGTTGACCGTTGAGCAATCAGATGATAAGTAGATTCAAAAAGTAGTTAAGAAGTCATTTTAAGAGCTTAAATCGAATGAAAACGCTACTCCATGGAAGAGCAGCTGCTATGTAGATAGGAAACTATAGGGGAGATCGGGGACAATTGTAACACGGGGCAATTGTAACAGTGGCTCTCAGGCCTTGCAGGAAAGAGTTAAAGTTGACCTCAATCGATTCAACCTTTTTCAACATATGCATCCAAATTTACATAGAAATAAAGACCACGACTTATTTTTAATTTGTTAAAGCCATGAATAATCTGCTACCTGGAGCTACATTTTATCTTTTTTCAACATATGCATCCAAATTTACACAAAAATAAAGACCACGACTTATTTTTAATTTGTTAAAGCCATGAATAATCTGCTACCTAGAGCTACATTTTATGTAAGGAAAAAATAGAGTCGCACATTTCAATGATTTTAAAAATATGTAACAATTGCTCCAACCATTTGTTACAATTGCCCCGTGTTACCGGGCCAATAGAACACTACACAAATGGGTTCCACGTAATGGAAACTAAGGTCTATTTTATTCCAAGGGATGCAACTACAATATAATTTACCTCCAAGAGCGCAATCAATAATTATTTAGGCGACATGGTTGGTTTTTTAAAAAGCGTTACAATTGACCCCGGTCTCCCCTATATAATGTTAGCTTACCTGTGCATATAATCTATTTATGTAACCAGGATATTTATGTTTTAATTGAGTTTGTAACTTGAAGGGCTTTTGTGTTTAAATAATTTAAAATTAAAAGTCAAAACAAAGTTAACACGTTGGCGGGCTATGGAATAAAAAGTTCGCGGCCTATATTCAAATTTAATACTCAGATAATTAGAAACGTTCGAGCCAGCTTTTCTGTTCCTATGAGCTGCGTAAAACTTCTTTCATAATGTCCATCGTTTCTTATGGTGCTTGGGTAAACTCTTCAACTCCTATAAAAGATGATAACGGCTTTACTAGCAAGGGCGGATCTTATAGCTGTGAAGTCTCATTCAATTCTTACTCTGACCATCTCCCCGGGCAGCCCGGGGGTCAACAAAAATTTCTTGCAGCAACGCCCAGGGATGGAGCAAACATCTTTAGCGAATGCCTGAGGGCTGAGCACTGAAATAGCGCACATTCCCAGTAACTGTAACAAGGACAAATTTTGTAAGACAATTGCATAAGATGCTTTTGTTGACACCTGAAATCAAGGCAATTTGCGATCGCAGACAACGGAAATTCTCTCAATCAGTAATTCAAAACAAACAAAGCCGCAAAAGTTTCTCTCAAACCCGGGTAGCTAGCTCGCTCGTTGTGCGTTCAAGAAGTTGTTTTTAAAAGCAAATATGAGCATAGATCAAAAGAAGAAGGATATATCTTCCTATCTACCTCGGGCATTTTATCTATTTGGTTCAAAAGCTGATTGGGAGGCGATTCAATTCTCTTATTTTTGTGGGTGCTATTAAAATATTTACTGCTCAGCTTCTGAACCAAATGAATAAAATGCCCGAGGTAGATGTGTAGATATATTCTTCTTCTTTTGATATTTGCTCATGTTTCCTCTTAAAATTAATTTCGGGAATGCACAACGAGCGAGATAGCTACCTGGGTTTCAGAGAAACATTTGCGGCTTTGTTTGTTTTGAATTACTGGTTGAGAGAACTTCCTTTGTCTGCGCTCGCAAATCACTTTGAATTCAGGTGTCTTACAAAATCGTTCCTTGTTAGCAACTTTATAAGCAAATGCTCCTAGTATTGTAAAATGCCCCGGGGACCAGGGAAAAATTGGCAATCAAATGTCCGGGGGCCGTGAATATCTTATATGCAAATACCCAGGGGTGTCCCGGTCCCGGGGCGGATGGTCTGGATAAGAATTGATTTGATTGACAGGCCATTACAAAGCTTTAGCGATCGCAAATAAAGGGGTTTAAACGACCGATTGTTCGAGCGAAACATGCAAATAAACAAAGACGCAAAAAAGAAGCATTGGAGCCTCCATGGCCAACTTACTCCCTGTAAGTGTAAACGGGGCTGCAGGACATATAACGATTAGCGATCGCAAACAAAGAGATTTTTATGTTCGATTGGCCTAAATCACGGATACAAACAAAAAAACCGTAAAAGATTCCCTGGAGCCTCCATGGCCAACTGACTTCTTGTAAGTGTAAACAGGCGTGCAGGAACAAGGTAACAAGAAACAAAAACAGATAAGATAGATTAGCCTGCGTGCAGACTTTACTATTGTGGAGGAGTTAGAGGCGAAAAGGGAATAGTAAAGTCTGCACGCAGGCTAAGATAGATAAGATCCTCGACTTTTGATTGATACAAAGGGACTAGCGAATGCAGAAAGAGGAAATTCTATGCCCGATGGTCAAATCATAAAAAAATAAAGAAAGCTGCAAAAAATTGCTTCGAAACGAAAGAAGAAGGATGTAACTAAACATCTTCCTTCGGCATTTTATTTGTTTGGTTCAGAATACGGAAAATTCATTTTCTGAACTCATTCTATAGAGCCAAATGTTTTGATTCCATAAAATGAGCATGGATATCTTCACAGGTGCTGACAAGAACTTTCTTCTTCGCATGCATTTCTGGCACGTCTTTGTTCTGCCGGGTGAGTCAGAAAAAAGGATCCCCGTTTGAAAGGTCACGGCTCCCTGGATATCTAGACAATGATATCGGCAAATATATAGTTTAATGGTAGAAATGTTCAAGTCTACTTGAAAATTTACCTGATTGAAATCAGCCACTCCATTCTGAAATTATGAGGGATTTTCTCAAGAACACCTCATCACAAAGCCTTCAAAACGTGCCCAAAATCATGAACAGATTTCCCTAACATTTCTGCCTTACAATGCCTTACAGCAATGACTTGTGCGCATGCTATCCTCTTGGGAGGATGAAAAAGTCCTCCCCCTGGCATCGATGACCTATTCAGGGGATTCCGTTCTCCCAAGAGGACAAAATACATGAATTTATCTGAATGTCATCAATTTTAGGAAGGAAAATGTGCTCATTGTTTTCATTCGTTTTTGCAGGTTTTTTTTGCAGAAAATCACCCACATCCACGGGAAAGAATGACCGATTAAGGCCGGGTAAATTACTGAACCTAATTGAACATATTGGCAATAAAACGAGACAGTTTTCAATATTATTGCTTTGATATTCATGGAGCAGTGGCCTTCCAAGCGGGGAGTCTTTCTAAATCAAAAGAGTCTTCCTAAATCAAAATTGAATACCCTCCAACGTCTGCAGGACAGAGCCCGTTCGATTATTGATAAGGCCAGACTAAAAGACAATTGGTGTCATAACTGGTTGACCGTTGAACAACTAATAAAGTTTGATCGATCAGTTATGACATACAAAATAATCAACAGGCAATGTCCCGAAAGCCTTTGGGGTAAATACCATCATAGGACCCAGCATTCCAACTACAGAACAAGGAATTGCAGGGACCTACAAATCCCAAGATATAATCTTGAATATGTTAAGAAAGGCTTTCACTATTCGGCTCTGAAAGCTTGGAACAATATACCCATCAATATCAGAGAGCTCCCTACACTTAATAGATTCAAAAAACAATTGAAAAGTTATTATATGAGCTGAACACAAACTAAAACACGACGCCCTGGAAGAGCAGCTGCTACTACATAGATTACTGTACATAATTTTGCTTTAACTGTATATAGACTATATTAATGTAATTAGGATATTTATTTTCTTATTTAAGCATTGCGTTTGTTAGCTGAAGGGTTTTTGTGTATAAATAATTTAAAATGAAAAATGAAAATGATCCTTTTTTCTGACTCACCCGGTAGCATGAACCAAGGTTTATCACGCGATTAATTCTTATCAACATCCAAAGTTAGGAAGATAGGAAGATAACCAGAAGAAAAGATAATCAAGGCTAGACTGATTAAATTTACTATTAATTTGTTGTTTTCAAAATAGAGATAGGGAACAAGGACAGATTTTGCAACACAATAGCATGAGATGCTTTTGTTGACACCTGAATTCAAAGCGATTGGCGATTCTCAACCATAAATTAAAAAGAAAAACAAAGCCGCAAAAGTTTCTCTTAAACCCAAGCAGCTAGCACGCTCGTTGTGCATTCCATAAATTGTTTTTAAGAGCAAACATGAGCATATATCGAAAGAAGAAGGATATATCTACGCACCTACCTCTGGAATTTTATTTCTTTGGTTCAGAAGCCGAGCAATGAGTGTTTTCATTAGACCCAAAAAATAAGAGAATTGAATCGCCTCCCAATCGGCTTTTGAACCAAACAAATGCCCAAGGCAGATGTGTAGGTATGTCCTTCTTCTTTCGATCTATGCTCATGTTTGCTCTTAAAAACAATTTCTGGAATGCGCAACCAGCGCGCTAGCTACCTGGGTTTCTGAGAAACTTTTGCGGCTTCGCTTGTTTTCAGTCATTGGATGAGAGAATTTCCTTGTCTGTGATCGCTTTTCGCTTTGAATTGCGGTGTCAATCAAAACCAACTGGTGCTATTGTCTTACCAAATCTGTCCTTGTTGAGAAAGGGTGAACAGATTTGCTTACCGCTATTCGATGCTTAATGTAGCCACTTTGAAGAACCCATTTTGAGGTCAACTGTCTGAAAACTTTCCTCAAAGTTTCAAGCTTATAAACATTTCCAAGTGCCTCTCTTTTCTCACGAACTTCTCTGCCAGGATAAAGGTGTGCATCACATCGTTGGTTGAGTATGAAGGACGAAACTGTGATTAGAATTATGATGATACTGCTTGAGGACATTCTCTTGTTGTTGTTGTTCTCTTTTCGTTTGCTTCTTTTTACCTTTTATTACAGTGAATCCAGGCAAAGAGTCTAAAATGGAAGAGTGTGCACGGGCGATTATGATCAATTAGAACGCTTAAAACCTTAGTGTTTATTCATGTGTGCTTTGAATTCTCCTAATCGAAACAATAAATCGACACAATTAATCGATTTTTAAATCACAAAGCACCACGAAAAAGTTTCTCTTTGTCCATTCACTGGGAACATTGGATATTGAAGCATCAGATAATTTCAAGAAGCTTTTAGTATTGTCTCGAATTCTTCGTTTCTTATAAAAAATATGAATACTCGACTCACCTTCGTACAGGAAGCTTTGGTGAACCTATTTCAACGAGCCAGCTACACGAAACATTGGATATTGAAACATTAGATAATGTCAATAAACTTTCAGTATTGTCTCGAATTCTTCGTTTCTTATAAAAAATATAAATACTCGACTCACCTTCGTACAGGAAGCTTTGGTGAACCTATTTCAACGAGCCAGCTACACGCATCACTGGAAACATTGGATATTGAAACATCAGATAATGTCAAGAAACATTCAGTATTGTCTCGAATTCTTCGTTTCTTATACAAAATATGTATATTCGACTTACCTTCGTACAGCAAGCTTTCTTGAACCTTATTCCAACGAGCTGCACGCATCACTGGGAACATCGGATATTGAAACATAAGATAATTTCAAGAAACTTTCAGTATTGTTTCGAATTCTTCGTTTCTTATGAAAAATATGTATATTCGACTTACCTTCGTACAGCAAGCTTTGGTGAATCTTATTCCAATGAGTTGCAAGCATCACCGAGAAAAGCGGATAATGTGGCGGCCAGGTGTTACCAGTGCTATTTAACTGTTTATTGCAAGATCCTCTCTTCCACATTACTTATTGGGGAGACGAGATACGGTTTGTTCGAGGAAACGTATGTGCCCCCCCCCCCGTGCATTGGGTTAAAGCTCGTGCGCAGTAGCGTTTTGGGTTTGAACTCTGCCGGGCTCATGAGCATTAACCTACTGCGCGGGGGGACACATAAGTTTCCTCGGACAAACCGCATCTCGTCTCCTCAACAATTAAAATCAGTAAGTTGATCAATCAGCGAATATCCGTCAATTAAGTTACATAGCATCCGTTAATCTACGTCATCAATTCTTAATATCCCCTCTACCACCCAATACGATCTGCAACTTGATAAATCACTGATCAATCACTGATCAATCACTGATCAATCAGCGAAAAACGGTCAATGAAGTCGAGGGGCATGTCACTTATTCCGAGCAGCGTACGAGAAGTTTTCAGAACAAAATGATTTTTGGATTTTTGATGGATTTTTCTTGAAAACTAAAAGATTTTTGCCAAAGGTGTATGAGCTTTTTTTGAGAGTGAATACCCCTCGAATAAAGTTACATAATATAATAACCGTCAATAAAGTTACATAATATTGCTATTCTACGTCACCAATTCTTTATAACACTGATAACAGAATTGCAACCATTTTTCGTTTTCATTTTGTAATATTCATCCATGAAATCCCTATCAGCTCATAAAAACAAAACAAAAACCACCTTTGTTACCAAGTGGTGAATGTCGGTTGGTATGTATGTATGCGTTACTGAGATCTCCTCCTTCCCGTCTGATCATTATTATTGTTATCCATTTATCTAAAGTAGGCGTACACATGGATTTGTCCAAGTAAGGAAGTCCAGTCCTTGAGCAAGTCCAGCGCATACTTAAATAGCTACCGGGTGCGCCAAAATAAATTATGCACGTTTGGCAGGCCACAATAAATCGTACACTGGACCGATTTTGAAGATTTATGACTTAATCTTTAGCAGAATGCCTGAGTTAGATACTGGGGATTTTTGCAAATTTTTTCATTTTCAATTTTTAGAGCTAGAAGCGAGTTTCCTAAAATTTTAATTTTCGAAAACACTGAAAAGGATAAAAAAAACATCGATCATGGTTTCTAAAGAATCAACATGAATGGACAAATTTTTTTTTTTTTTTTTTTTTTTTTATAGATTCAAAAAACAATTGAAAAGTTATTATATGAACTGAACACAAACTAAAACACGACGCCCTGTAAGAGCAGCTGCTACTACATAGATTACTGTACATAATTTTGCTTTAACTGTATATAGACTATATTAATGTAATTAGGATATTTATTTTCTTATTTAAGCATTGCGTTTGTTAGCTGAAGGGTTTTTGTGTATAAATAATTTAAAATGAAAAATGAAAATGATCCTTTTTTCTGACTCACCCGGTAGCATGAACCAAGGTTTATCACGCGATTAATTCTTATCAACATCCAAAGTTAGGAAGATAGGAAGATAACCAGAAGAAAAGATAATCAAGGCTAGACTGATTAAATTTACTATTAATTTGTTGTTTTCAAAATAGAGATAGGGAACAAGGACAGATTTTGCAACACAATAGCATGAGATGCTTTTGTTGACACCTGAATTCAAAGCGATTGGCGATTCTCAACCATAAATTAAAAAGAAAAACAAAGCCGCAAAAGTTTCTCTTAAACCCAAGCAGCTAGCACGCTCGTTGTGCATTCCATAAATTGTTTTTAAGAGCAAACATGAGCATATATCGAAAGAAGAAGGATATATCTACGCACCTACCTCTGGAATTTTATTTCTTTGGTTCAGAAGCCGAGCAATGAGTGTTTTCATTAGACCCAAAAAATAAGAGAATTGAATCGCCTCCCAATCGGCTTTTGAACCAAACAAATGCCCAAGGCAGATGTGTAGGTATGTCCTTCTTCTTTCGATCTATGCTCATGTTTGCTCTTAAAAACAATTTCTGGAATGCGCAACCAGCGCGCTAGCTACCTGGGTTTCTGAGAAACTTTTGCGGCTTCGCTTGTTTTCAGTCATTGGATGAGAGAATTTCCTTGTCTGTGATCGCTTTTCGCTTTGAATTGCGGTGTCAATCAAAACCAACTGGTGCTATTGTCTTACCAAATCTGTCCTTGTTGAGAAAGGGTGAACAGATTTGCTTACCGCTATTCGATGCTTAATGTAGCCACTTTGAAGAACCCATTTTGAGGTCAACTGTCTGAAAACTTTCCTCAAAGTTTCAAGCTTATAAACATTTCCAAGTGCCTCTCTTTTCTCACGAACTTCTCTGCCAGGATAAAGGTGTGCATCACATCGTTGGTTGAGTATGAAGGACGAAACTGTGATTAGAATTATGATGATACTGCTTGAGGACATTCTCTTGTTGTTGTTGTTCTCTTTTCGTTTGCTTCTTTTTACCTTTTATT
>REGL01000783.1:107628-126846 GCA_004194395.1 Aurelia aurita complex sp. Pacific | reverse complement strand
CAAAGAAATAGGTCACTCAATTTTACACCAGCCTTTAGAAAGATTTGGAACCTATGCTAATAAGATCATTTAAAAGAACAAATTGCTCTCCAAGCCTTAATTGCTTCACCATCATTACCTTGTGGCTTCTTTGACTTCGGTGTTTTAATTTCATTTTCTTTTTCATTTCGTTTTCAATTAATCAAATATCTAGGGCAGCTAAAACAGCAACACCATTCAAAAGACAAGCTTTCAATACTACTTTCGACCGACCTAATAACAAGTTTCTAGCTTAGGGCAAGGACTTGCCTCTGCTCTGTCAAGCTAACATTCAGCGATATCATGAATACGAACTTTTTACGCTAAAACTTTCGAAAATCCTAATAAAAGAAATAAAGAAAAAATCCTTCTGTTACTATAATCACGGTCATTTTGGAGTTTAGTCGATTTCAGGTGTTTTATAAGGAAGATTCATTGGAGAAATCAAAAGCCATGCTGTTGTGTTATACTGTAAACTATTATGAATTGTGTATCGTACTTTTTCTACCATTTTTGTGTTTCTTTCTTCAATATTACTCATTCAAATAGGCTATTTGTGCGTGGTGTCGTCATGATCTTGTATTTAATCATCAGTCATACAGTCACTGGACTTGTCCTCTTACAACACCGCACGTGGCCATTGTTTTCTGCAGTTTGTTTGGTGGCTTCACTCAAGTCACCAAAAAACGCTCGTTAAAAATGCACTTATATACCGGGTGACCCAAAAAAAATTGACCCAACGCAATTAGTCACAGAAAATTAAGTAAGTGGCCGATTGGAATGCTTCAAACGTTGTTCTGTCGCTAAAAATTCAGCCTACATTATGAGTATTTTTCGCAATTTTTTTGGGTTCGAGAAAGTTACCGAAATAATAATTTTGAGGAAAAGGGCAGGTTTGAAATTCTCAAAAAGTCGTCAAAAACAGGGGATTGATTTGAAGCCATTTCAGATCTTCAAAACAGGAAAGAGCGTGTTTCTTTCTGCCTGGGAATATTTTCAAGTACCTAGGGACTATAAACTTGCTCTGAAGACTTCCGACTGGGTTACCTATTCCCAGGTTGAAATGAAACACGCTCCTCGTTGTTTTGAAGATTTGAAATGGCTGTAAATCGATCCCCTGTTTTTGACGACTTTTTGAGGATTTCAGGCATGCTCTTTTCCTCGAAATCCTTAATTTTTGAAATATACCGAATGCGAAAAATACTAATAGCATAGGCTAGTCTTTTAGCGACAGAACAACGTTTGAAGCATCTCAATCGACCACTTACTTAATTTTCTGTAACAGATTGCGTTGGGTCACTTTTTTCTGGGTCACCCGGTACAAGCAATCGTAAGAGATATGAATATTTAGATTTTTCTATTGTGAACTACAAAGCTCTATCTTCAAAATGATGCTTTCATTTTCGAAAAAACAGGTAAGCGTCTGTGTGATATTGCCCATCAAAAAACTTCAAAATCACCGTTTCGACCGAAATTTGGAGATGGCGTCCCTTTATTTTTAATAGCCTGACTCACTTCCCTTCAGGGAATCAGTTGAATCTGCACGCAGGCTACCTTATTTAAGAACTTTCAGTGCTGCCTCAAATTCTCAGTTTCCTATAAAAAATACGTGGATCCTCATTTTAAATTCATGAGGTACTCTTACCACACCCTGTCAATTGTTGAGCATTTGCAAGCGCTGCGCTTCCTCTGGGGAGTGAACAAAGGATGAGAATTCTGCCTTTGAACTGTGAAGATGGAAATCGCGCTCTTAAAAATTCTCTTTCAGTGTGAATTATCTTTCAGCTAAGCACATCTTTATAATGACAGTGCGAAGATAAGGAAACTTTAGCATGAAATGCTGCAATTTGTCTTTGTAAATCTCTCTTACTGTGAACGGTGTATCAGTAAAGATTACACGTGGTCGTCTTAGCTGCGCAATTACAACACTGCAGGCTTTTGAATGTTTTTAATTGTTCTTCTCATCAAGTACTAATCCGCAATATACATTGAAAATTATTAATGGAAGAAATATACCGGGTGAGCCAGAAAAAAGTTCCCACTTTCGAAAATTCGTACCACAACAAGTACTTAATGGATTTGAATGATTCAAAATTGTAGTTAAAAGCTAAAAGATCAAAGTATTTTTGTGATTTTTCTCGTCTTCTTACGAGCACTGCAAATATTGGTAAATCAACCTTTACAAGAGTTTCATATTTTCAAAATGACTAAAGAAAGGCCTAAAACGCTAGCCTGCGTGCAGACTCTACTGATTTCTTTTCAGAGAGGTTCTCCTCCAGTAGTAGTACTGGAGGAGAACCTCTCTGAAATGAAAGGAAATCAGTAGAGTCTACACGCAGGCTACTAAAACGCTTGATCAAATCGTAAGAGCTCTCCTCACACAGAGCAATACACAACACGGGCGTTTCACCTCTCTCAAGAGTAATAAGACATTCATTCTCAAACAGATACCAAATATTTTCAATCCCATGGCAATAAATCTGCAGACGATATCTCTCACCCATGAGAAATTGCTTTTTCTCTGTTAATCTGAGAGAGGAGTCCTTTTTCATTTTTCTTTTTCATTTTAGGCCTTTTTCAGTCATTTGCAACCACACATTTTTCTAAATTTGAATGTACCAACGTTTCCAAATCTTGTATCAAGGCGAGAAAAATCACAAAAACACTTCGATCTTTTGGCTGTCAAGCGGGTGTTGACTCACTCCTATCCATCAAGTACTTTTGATGCTTGAAATTTTCAAAAGTGGGAACTTTTTTCAGCATAGGTTCCAAATCTTTAACTCAGCGTAAAAAGGTGGGTGTAAAATTCAATGATCTATTTCTTCTGATTGAATGGCTTGAAAGAAACTTTAGATACTTATCTATAATTCTACCGTTGGACTTTCCAGAAATTTTGAATATTTTTCAAAATTATAGCGTATTTTACATTTCAGCTCATTTTAGGATGTGACGTCATCAAATTTCTAAATCATAAACCAGAGAGTGAAAGACTTTTGCTTGATACCATATTGTAGGCATCCATAAACTATAGTTCCCTTCGAAATTACTTCATGTTGCGTCAAACGGTTTAGAAATTACGATGGTTTTAAGTTTTTTTGACAATTTTTCTTGAATTCTTGAAAAGGAAGAAAAACACTCTAATTCTGAAACTATTAAAGATTTCAGAAAAGTCCAACGGTAGAATTAAAGAGAAATAGCTAAAGTTTCTTTGAAGTCACTCAGTTCAAAGAAATAGGTCACTCAATTTTACACCGGCCTTTTTAAAGATTTGGAACCTATGCTACTTTTTTCTGGTTCACCCGGTATAAAAATAAACACTGTTACGGATTAGCAGGGGCAGTATACAGGAGGCCAATCCGTGCAAAGTGGAAAAATTTCATTTTGGAGCAATGTAAAAGCTCTTGAACCATAACACTTTACAACAGATCAAAGGCTACTCTATGAAGCTAAATTGAAGCTAAATTCACAGCGTTGGAGTCAACCAAATCCGTGTACATTTATTTGGGACACCCGGTAGCATCAAGTTTAATGGACTGAAAACATTTTCGTAGAAAAAGGCTGAGTTACACATGGAATATTGTTTCATTGAAATCGGTCATAGTATTCTGGAGTAAAAGGCGACTTTGCGAGCAAGCTTAAAATCCTAAGAGGTTATTTTTTTAAATCCTCGACAAACAATAAAGAATGCCGATCAAATGTTATCCATTCAAAATTGGACTGCACAGCTCTGTTAGGATTTTCCAGCTCAAAAAAACAAGCATGCTCGATTTCAAATTTGGTTTAAAGATTTCCTGAAAATCTAATTATCTTTCTCCCCCTATTTCCTGCGATTTTCAATTTTATAGAATTCAAAGGCAAAAATAGCTCATTCCGAAATTTCACCATTGCAAATTTACAATGTTCCTCAAACAAAGAGCACATAACACATAGAGTGCGAATAACATTTCGATGCTTAATTTCTAGCTAACAACATGTTAACGGATACTAGCCTAATATAAATATTAGCCACTGTTAAAAAACATTTGTACGCTATGGCCCTCGATAGATAGCCGAACTAACACACTATCTTAAATCACCGATAATGACTAAATGTTTACTGAAGCAAATGTGAAATCAGTTGCAAGTTGCTCCTGCTATACAATAAAACATTGAGTAAATTTGCATATCTAGTTTCCCAGCAAATCTTACTTAAGCCATAAGTGTGTGTCCGATAAGTCTGGTGACAATTTCTAAACTAATAGCGCCTGGAATACATGGTGTCCCTTGTTCGAAAGTTCTACCGGGTGAGTATCCGGGTGAGTATCTATCCGGGTGAGTAGAAAACAAGTCCCGGTTGATCGTGATTNCACCGATAATGACTAAATGTTTACTGAAGCAAATGTGAAATCAGTTGCAAGTTGCTCCTGCTATACAATAAAACATTGAGTAAATTTGCATATCTAGTTTCCCAGCAAATCTTACTTAAGCCATAAGTGTGTGTCCGATAAGTCTGGTGACAATTTCTAAACTAATAGCGCCTGGAATACATGGTGTCCCTTGTTCGAAAGTTCTACCGGGTGAGTATCCGGGTGAGTATCTATCCGGGTGAGTAGAAAACAAGTCCCGGTTGATCGTGATTTAGGTCTGGTTTGAACGTTTTAAAGGAGCTCTCTCGAAAAAATTCTGCATAATTGCAGAACGGAGTAGCTGATTTCAGTTGAGTGAATTTCAAAATGGATTTGACCCTGTCCGCCAGGGGTGGGGGTACTTAGTATATTTTGCTGATGGGATGTGCACTCCTTTCCGGTTATCGTTTTCGCCTCTTATTTCTAACGCCGGGTATCAAAAGAAGGCAATTTTTCAAAAGCCGGTTGTCAAAAGTGTCATTTCATTGTTTTTCGACGAATTTTTACGTTTTGGGGTATGCTTTTCGCTGATTTTTTCTAAAGCCGGGTATCATTTCGAGGCAAAATTTCTAAAGCCGGGTGAAAATTTTTTTCTTGGAGTGCACACCCCGGCCATTGAATCGTAAATTTGCCAGCTAACGGAAGAAGAAGGGTAAATCTAAAGTTCTGTCTGGCGGATTTTACTTATTTGATTCAGGAGCAGTTTTGTAATCGTTTCATTTAAGCCCTAAATGCGCGAGAATTACAATGCCTTCTGCTTGGCTTCTGATTCAAATAAACAAAATCCACCAAGCAGAGCTTTAGATTTACCCTTCTTCTTTCGCTATAAGCACATAACTTCTCTTAAAAATTAACTTTCGCTTGCACAAGGCGAGAGTTTGCCCTACTAGTTTCGGGGCAACTTTTGCGGCTTTACTTGTTTTGAATTACTGGTTGAGAGAATTTCCTTTGTCTGCAGTCACTAATCGCTTTGAATTGAGGTATCAATCAAACGCAACTGTTGCTATTGTATTACAAAATCTGCCCTTGTTTTGCTGGCTAATTCTATGGAGTTCAAACTTATAAAAGGTATCTTCATTAGCAAACTGCAATGTATCTGTTGTTATTTGCCTGCATCAGGGAGGAAGAGCCGTGGTTTTTTTAAGCTTAGCTTTAACATTCCCTTAGCCACCAATAACCAACCAGTCACCTACAATGATCTTCTAACATTTCAAAGCTGTGCATTTACTCCTATCTAAAAATGTCATCATTATTGGGCAGCAAGTCATCTTTTACTCCTTCTACTTCTGCTTGTCGTGTTCCGATATTCAGAATCATGACTTACTGTTTTATGCTTTGACTTGCTTTGTTCTACCCTTTTCTCGTGTTCTTTCCATAACAATGGAGGCGATGGATAGGCCTGTCCATTTCTAAACCTTGTTGGTTTATAATACAAAGCATGCCGCTTGTCCAAAGTACCTTTCCACGGAATTGGATTTACATAACTAGGTATTGCTCCAACCATTTTCTCAAAATAATCCCCATTGCTAGGTTTAATATTTTGTTCTTTTGCTTTCTTTTCATGTTTCTCCTTTTTTACTTTCTCAAGCCATTTATCATAAGCTTCTTTATTTTGTTCTCGCCTCTTAACTTCTTCTCCAGACATTTCCTGACGCTTTCTCACTTCTTTGGCAATTTGCTCTTTGATAATTTCCCGTTTTCGTTCCTTCCATTTCTCGACAGCCTCTCTTGACTTAGCCTCAATCATTTCACGTCTCTGTCTTTGCTTCAATGTTTCAAATTCTTTCTGAGCAGCCAATTCTTTTCTTCTCTTTTCATTTTCATAATCTTTAGCTGAGATCCATCTTTTTCTGTTATCCTCTTCTACAATTTCTTTCCTTCTTTTCTCCTCTCGTTTCCTCCTCTCTTCATCCTCATTCCTTTTCCTGATTTCTTTTCTGATCTGAATTTTCTTCAAGTCATCAATAGTTTTTTCAATCACCCATTCTTCCCATGATTTGGTGAAAACTTGCTGCTGATGTGTAATCTTAGCAAATTGCGGACTGTGAATGGGAGTTTCGAACTTATAAACAAAAAGGACTTCCAAAGGAAGAAACCCATACCCTATTTATGGAACAATCAGTTAAACTGAAGAAGATGAAAAATCGAAACGTTTAAGAAATCTTAGTATATCTCTGAACTATCTTTAAAAATTCTATATGCTCAGATGAATTGGCTCTTGAATTATGGAACAATCATGTAGATTAAAACTTTTATATTTATGCACAACAAATCGCAACAATGAACCTTTTCAAAATTTATTGAAGAAATAAAACTTGATAGTTTCTATCTATGGTCTAAGATCTTGATTTATCAATGAATCAAGTTTGAAAGTTCAACGGAGAAGATGTATATAAAACTCTCAACAGGGTTTTATCAATTTTTGACCCATGTTACGGAATTTTCATTGGTACCCACCAGTACTCCGGAATCCTGTTTGTTTCAAGAAGTCAGGTTTTTATCAAAATGGAGCAGAAAATGCGGGAGAAACGATTATGCATGATATTACAAACAGAAAGTCATAAAGGTCAAGCAGTAAGGCTTGAGCGCAGTCTTGGTAAAGCATTATGTCAATAAAATGGCAGCATGGGATGTTATGAATGTAGCTGTCAGGTCAAGTGAGTTTGCTCCCCAATTTTTGAGAAACAGGATTGCTCCTTTTATTTCCAAGAAATTGTAGTTATTTCTGAAATTGAGTTGGTTTAAATGTTGCCCAAATACTGAATCAATCAGATTATGACAAAAATGAAAAATCAAGAATTTTTGACTGAAGGGGTCAAGCTTCTGGAAAACTTCAATAATTTTGCTACTGAAAAAGCCTGCACATTGCGGTACTCTCTCACTAACTCTCACTAACTACTGCCATTGCTAGATAAGCATACGGTGTAAATCAAACAGTGAAAGAATTGTGATAAAAACATACCTTTCATTCTTGAAGAGAAGTTTCTTATTTGATGTTGATGTCACCTTCCTCTTCTCATTTTGATCATTCTTATTGGCTTTGGCTGATGCTACAACTCTCCTGTTAAATCTTGGTGAAGAGCGTGGTGATGTGCTGCTAGAATTTGACTCACTGTAATCACTACTGAATGAACTTCTTCCTGATTGTGATGATCTAGATGAGCAAAATAGAAAAATCATGAATAAAGAAAAAAACTACACTGTAATTTTTTCTTCTGTATTTCTAACTAGCATCCAAAGGTAGTTTTTAGGATGCTGAGAAGCTAAGCTTATCAAAGCAGCGCCCTGGTCCTTCCTTTCGATGTGACGACTCCTTGTGATTCCTTTAACCTGGAACTACAGAGAGTTGGCAACTTTCCTCGCACTTTACTGCAGGTATCCCTCACACATCTTATTTTGTTCAGGATTATACAACATAGGCCACACAAAGTATTTTGGTTGGTATCAAAATTAAGGTTATGTGGTCAGTCTGCCCAAACGATTTTTCCACATTTTTTCATCTTTTGCTTCCCATACTAAGGGGCCGTTGAAAAATCCATTTCGTCACAGATAGCGGAATTTGGCCGTTACGGGGGGAGGGGGTTTATTGACAACCCGTTAAGCATGACGGAATGGAACCTAAAAAAAATTCTCACAGGAAAAGGTTTACATTGATCTCAGTAAGACTGTTAGTGAGGTAGATGAACACAAGATTTTGTATGTCCGTTAAGGGAGGGGGAGGGGGTATCAAAATTTAGCTGCCAAATTCCGCTATCCGTAACAAAATGGATTTTTGAACGGCCCCTAAAACATAAAGCCTTCTTATTCAAAATAAAAGAAGGGAACTGGTGACTAACTCGAAAATTAACACTTTTTTAAATTTTGAGTGGTCAGTAGCCAGGTTGGAATCTTTTCAAAATGCACATAAAGGTCTGTTGTATTAAAACAATATAAATAACTCATTTGTTTTTATTTTGCTATTATCCCTAAAATTGCGCACTGTGAAGTTGTGCGCATAAGCCATAACAAAGTCTCCAGCCCGGGTCAGCAGAGTGACGTTGACAAATTAATTGTGATTATTCATACATAGGTCATCTTAATTTGCATAATGTGCTGAAACCTTTTTTCCAAATTGAAAAACAAAATCATCACGTTTAACTTACATCATTTTTGTTTCCCTACCTTCTTAAACCCATAATTGGAATGTAAAAAACATAAATTTAATTCATCATTAGGTCAAAACAAGTGAAGGCAGGGCAGGGAGACCTATAAATAAGCAGTCTTTTTCTTTGCGTAGCTCTTTGATGCGGTGTTGTTTCAATTACTAGGTTTTTAGAAGCTAGATTCGGCGGGTGTTGAGTAGCCTGTGTGCAGACTTGAGTCGTTTTGTTGTTGTTGTGCCTAAACTATTTAGGTTAGGCCTACACCTCTCCTCAAAATTCTGCCTTCCGTTCATACTCACAATGGGATGCTTTCATAATCAGATGCATAGAGTGGTGTCAGTAACGATCTTGTTGAGTCTTCAGATCTTCTTGTTGAGACCAGAGAATCCTCTGAGAATATCGTTTCTTTCGTTTTATTTCCAATCACGAAAGTACCGTTCAAATCGTTCAAATCCTCCGCCATTGCGCTTTGCATTGCAGTAACCGAAGCAGTCTCGTTCCAATGGGTTTGTCCCCAGACCCTTTGATGGGCAATGGCACTAAATTTTGATTGGCGTACAAATGAGACAAAGCTCCAAACTTGGACCAATCACAACGCGTAAACACAAAATAACTTGAAAAAGATCTAAGTTCACAATTTAATTTCTCTTATATGTTTGCCTGAAAGACGTCTTTAGAACAATTTAGAGTGTTTTCTTCTTCGGAGAATGGCGAGGTCATCTCTCTCCAGTGGCAAAATTTGATCGTCATTTCAAACGTTTTTCAGACTTTTTGAAGCTGACTTTTTGAAAATAACTTTTTGAAACATTCTCAAGAAAATCTCCAATAATAGGCCGTAGCTTTGAAAGGAGAGGCTAATTTAAAGGGGCTCCGTTGTCAAAATGTAAACAAAACGATGATTTTTGCAGTTTTTTGAAAGGTGATATCACACAGGATTTCCACATCTTTTTCAAAATCAAAGTTGCTGTTTGGGCATTAATCATTGTACTTCACTGAGGAACAAACCAAACATTCATATCTTCTACGATTGCTCTGATATAAATGGATTTTTAACGGTCACTTTTTGGTGGCTTGGGTGAAGCCACCAAACGAACTGCAGAGAACAATGGATGAACTATGGATAATTGGCGACACGTGCAAGTGTACGGATTTGTTTACGGTTTGGCGACGGAGCCCCTTTAAGCGGGGTAAATTTTCCTATCTAATTGCTAAATCAATTGTAAAGGGTTTGCGCAAGGTAAAAAGCAAAAAAGCTTGCATTTGCAAAGAGCAAAGCAATCTGAAAACGTCCTATTCAAACCGATGTCGCACACACGAGGTGAACAACCGACCAAAGAAATAATGCTTTTTTACAGTGTTTTCTTTGTTCTATTTATAGAGAAGCCTAATTACCATTGCACACTTCCTTAAACATGTTGCGAAAAGAATTGCTTTGATATTCAGGAAAGGTATTATTACAAAATGTCGTTCATTTTTTACCCACCTGGTATGTTTACAGGGGCTGGGTCATGTAACCGAAAACAAACTTGCCATCTCTGGAATCTATATCTCTCCCGCATGTGACCATTGTGTTCTGCACACATTTTGGTGGATGGGGTGAATCCAACTTGAAGGTACTCTTGGAAATCTATCGATATCTCTGTAATCTTATAACATATAAATGTTTTGTTTATTTCTCGACATTCAAAATAACGCTTTCATTTTGAGAAAAGTGGTTGAAAATCTCTGTGTGATATGGCCTAAAAAACTGTAAAATCGTCCTTCCGAAAGACGTTTGTTTACATTTGATCCAGTCCCTTTAACAACCGTTTGAAAAAACATTTGATAGCAGAGAAACATACAGGAGTGATTTGCAAGAGAACGAAACAACGAACTTTGGTGACATTTCGAATTTCATCAATAAACAAGAAAATCTACTACATTACATAAATTACACATACAAAATTACATACAAATTTACTCTCTTCATTGCAACAAATTCAGCGCTTCTTGGCAAACTCGCAATTGGAATAATGAGACACAGGACAACTAAAAAATGCACCAGAGACTACAAAATATTTCCTGCATCAAATTAATGACATGTGCATCTATTGCAATGAATTGCATCTACAACCTCGATATTTTTCATACCGGGTGTACCAAAAAAGTACTCCCGTTTAAAAAATCACCAAAAATCAATTATCAAACCTTTGATAAACTTTTCTTTTTGACTCGTTTTTTCAAAGTCCCAAAAATATTTATAGATGATAAAATGTTTGCTTTTGATACAAAAAGGTGGAAAAGTTACATGTTGAAAAACCTTACTTTGAGCTATAGTTTTTAAGCAACATAATAAGCAACATAGCCTAATAGTCAAAATTTTCAGATTTTTTATCATCTTTCAAGTTTCCAGTGATAGTGTGCATTTGATTCAGCCATTTATGACCAAACAAGATGCTTCACATCCACAAAGAAATTGATCTAGCAATCATCAGTGCTTCTTTGCAGTACGATTCAAAACCAGGAAACCCTAAAAAGAGCTTAAAGTTGCTCATTTTCAAGGCAATTACAAAATCTGCTAGTTTGGGAAAATAATTTGGTCATTGATCTACATGACAAACAACGAAAATTGAAGATCAGTCGTGGAATCAAATTTTGGTGATTTTTCAAACGGGAGTACATTTTTTTGGGACACCCGGTATCTTTTCACGAAATTGAGTCGTTTCAAATATATGCAAAGTCTGTCTCAAATTAGATTTCAAGTGAAAATTCTGCGACTAACAACAACTGAAATTTTTTGCATGAGTATTTTGCCATTAATTCCACGTGACATCTAATTTGAGATATAATGTGATACACCATTTCAAAAATTAATCTCCCTTAAATAATTCTTCGATCTTAAAAGCAACATAATTGAAAGAATTTGATGAAAAAGACGATATGTTCAGTTCTCAAACTTGTAATCGTGACAGATCTTTCCAAAATCGAAAATGTCCTCTTTTTTATCAAGCAATATATATGTACAGAGACGTATTAGCTACGAATGGCCAATTATCACAGAACTGTCTGCCAGATTTTGCCTTGTCCAGACTTTTCCTGGCTATTACAAGGAGGAACTAGCAAACACTTAATATGTAATATCTACGAGGACGTCATTCAAAATGTTGAAGGTAGTTGTGAGGTAAATAGTGAAGAGTAGCAACTTGCAAAGCCCTCGCCAAACTTGCCACTATTGCAAACCAGTACTGTGAACGATATGAAAAGACGTACGACAGTGCTGTTGTACAATCCTTTTTGTTTGGAAAAAAAGTTAAATGAAAATAACACTGTTATCGCCGCAAAAATGGTAAACTTTCAGAACTCGGAAAATGTGCAGTGCTGAAGCCTTTCTATAGCTTCTGAGGAAAAATAGATGAACTGAGTGAATTCAAAGAAGCTGTAGCTGTTTCTCTATAATTTACCGATGGACTTTTCTGAAATCTGAATATTTTAAGAATTAGAATGTTTTCTTCTTTTTCATGAATTCAAGAAGAATAAAAAGAAAATTTAAACCGTCGTAATTTCTAAACTGCTTGATGCAACATGAAATAATCTCAAAGAAAACCATGGTTTATGGATGTCTACAATATCGTACCAAGCAAAAGTATGTCACTCTTCTGGTTTATGATTTAGAAATTTTATGACGTCACATTGTCAAATGACTTGACATGTAAGATACGCTTAGCCTGCGCGCAGACTTTGATCACTGGGTCCAACGGTAGGAGTATAGAAAACTATCTAAAGTAGCATAGGGCTCAAATCTTTCAAATCTTTAAAAAGGTGGGTGTAAAATTCTATTCCATTTTTCTTTGAATCGAATGGCTTGAAAGGAAGTTATAGTACTTTGCTGTATATCTGCCATGGAAATATTTTGATATCTTGATTTTTTCAAAATGGCGGCAATTTAATGATTTTTGAAAAAATTGATGGAAAAAGTTGAAAACATTTGAATCATCGTAAATTCTAAACAAAAGGAGGAAACATCATATAACTTTCAAGAAAACGATAGTTTATGAAGGCCTACAATATGGTGAAAAGCAGAAATCAGTATCTTTTCTGGTTTAGGATTTAGAAATTTGATGACGTCACAGCCTCAAATTTAATAAGTTCCCCTGCATTTTGAAACTAATCAAGATATCAATAAATTTCCACGGCAGATTTACAGCAAAAACCCCCCAGGTTCCTTTCAAGCCATTTAATTCAAAGGAAACTGTAATAGAATTTTACACCGACCCTTTTAAAGATTTGGGCCCTATGTTATCTAAAGTTTATCTTCAGAGGCAAGCACAATTACAGTAATAACACCTAATATCACGAGGACGACGACAATCAAAATGATACAACTTCTTGTGTTTTGCCACCAATATTTCTTTCGAAGTTTTGTTGAAGTTTTCTTGAAACTGTGAGCCTAAAGAGAACGTAAGAAGCAAATGATCAGTTTGAAAATATCTTTGATTTTACAACTGGTCAAAATCCAGATTTCCCAAGCATGAAAATCTAAAAAGCTAACCTTTTAGTTATTCTACAAAAGAGCCTCGATCGAGCATTATTTTCATGCATCTTTATACGCAAGGTTCGAGTGAATGGCGTTAGAGCTTCCATCACTATTGTGCACATTCGAAAATTCTACAAAATGTAGCAAAATGTCGTTCGATTCTGATTCTTTTCAGAACAGCTAAAAGGTCTATTCCCAAGTGTATAAATTTAGGAAGATAAAGCAAAAGTTCTTTACCCTTACACCTTTTTCATAAACAATTCGATTAAACCCTCCACAGCAACTAGACTGATGATATTCGTCTAAGTTTTGCTCCATTGAATTGAATTATTTTTACTGCTATAGTCATATATGGGTATTGTGGTGGGAGGGGGGATGGAGCGAAAAAGAGGACTCATGTAATAAGTCTATACAGCAACTAGAAGAAGCTTTTATCGAAATATTGCATTGGTTCCACATGAATTTTAAAAACACAGCACGTATTGAGGCCACAGAATTAAAGGCTATAAATCAGTTCCCCACCCCCACAAAGAACAGTATGAATCAATGTATCTCTGTTGTTAACATAATGAAATATTTCAAAGGAACTGCTCCAGCTTACAGTGCTGAGATATTCCGTCCAGCCAACCAGGGCTGAACAACGCAAAGATCTAAGTTTAAATTGGAATTTCCATTTCGCAAAAGTAATACAGGACAAAAATACCAATCTTATTTAAGGCCGAAAACATAGAATAGTCTTCCATTTGAGTTGAAATCAACAAACAATATAAATACCTTCAAACCTAAGATTAAAGAATTTTTTCCCGAAAATACAGAAAGAAAAAGATGACAAATACGTTTTCTACTAAAACCCTGCATCATCTCTCCTGGTCATGGTTTGGTCATATAAACCACATTTTGTATCGAAAACACCTACAGTTCAGTCTTTTTCTTTTTTCCTACGTTTTCCGTTATACCAGCACCTCTAAGGGGACCATTATGGAAATAAGGTCAGCTTGACCTTTTAATGCAATCCCTGCCACAGTAATTACTGGGATCTTCCATAACGTTTTCAACATTGTATATCGTATCGTATCTATTTTTATATTATAAAACTTACGTTATATCACATATCATTTTATAATATTCTTAATTGTCGCAAATTGATACATACATACATATTCAACAAAAAGTTGAAACATAATTCTTACTTTACGTTACGCCTTTAAGAAGAAAGTCTCAATGGCACAAAACTTTGAAATTAAACTGTGGAGAAATGCTGAGCCAACAAAGTACTAAATCTCGTCAGATTTCAAATGTTTCGGTGGCAAATTGATACATACTTTTAACAAAGATCTGCGAAGAAATATCTTTCTAACAAATTGAATATTCTGCAGGATTATATTTAAAATGAGAGGAAATTATGAACTAAAAAAATTAGGCTAAATCTTCAAAAACAAGTTTTGAGTTCGTTCTCGTTATCAAGAGATATATCAAATGATCTGTGAAGAACAGATTAACTCGTCACTTCGCATGAACCAAACTGACGAGTGTGCAACGAAACGCATTTTTTGGTTATTCAACGTTTGCATTTTATTGCAGTTACTGCTGAGTTACGAATTTAATACTTTCCTTTCAGGTTTTAAGATTAACTCGTTTTTCTCTTGCAGGACTAAACAGTTTTCTCTCTAAGTTACAGGTTTATTCTGGTTGTTGTTCTTTTACAGCAGTTAACAGTCTTCTTTCTACAGATTACGGTATTTTGCTGCGTTTATAGGTTTAGTACCATGAGTCCGTTATTGAAGGCTATTTTCAAATTTTGTACGACAAATCATTTGTTTAAACATGATCTGCACGAAGAACGATCTGCTCTCAATGAAATGCTGGCAACGTAAGCATAAATACATCACAAAGGCATTGGAAGGCTAGGAAAAATATCTTCGAATAGCTGGATGAACAAAGCTATAAACTTACGGATGCCTCCAGGTTCTCTGTTTTGTCTATCAAAATATCCAGTTTTTCTCCTCTTTCTAAGACTTTTTCTGGGAAGCAAGAAGGGTTGACTTAATACATGTGAAGCCATCAAATATAGTAAAGATAAACTTTGCAAACATCTTTATAAAATGCATATTTATAAATTGTATTAAATTTGTGCAGAGCTCTTTTAAACTAGGACTCCCGTGCCTGGATGTGGCATGCATAGTGGGCCTAAATTTAACTTTAAAAAATAGCTAGGAATATTTCCAGCCCACTTGAAATAAGTTACTGAAAAAATGTGAAGAAAGATTTTATCAATAAGTGGTAAAACAGAAATTGCTTTCAACCTTTCAAAAAGTGTCCAAAATTGCCTTTTCCAAAGTATTTCGGTTAAGATGTTTCTGTTAGAAACATTTTGAGTTTTGTGTTTTGTCAACTATAAGACAGTTTTTTAAAACATTTCTTCCTCCATACGTACCAATATTCTTTGTCATTATTCCCTTGACATCATCAACTTCCCTCTGTACTTGACTAATTTTTGACAGTCCTGGGTCTTCACCCTCTCCTCTGTTATATCTTGTCTGAAAAAAGGGTGCTTCATAGTAATGTGTTTCTAAGTATATATACAGGGTATCCCAAAAAAATTGTTTCATGTTTGATTAAATATATAAAAAAATAACGAAATAATGAACGGGATCCATGGTAGGATAGCCATTTGCTGAGATTTTAAATTAATTCTAGACACAAGAAGCTAGCAACTCTGCTACATATTTATGGAGTTACGAGCTTTTAAAATTCAAGTTTGTGCGAAAGCTGAAATCACACACCTCTAAATTGCATATTTTGTGAAGTAGAATTTCGTTTATTCAAAGCAAATCAAATTGAACTAAAAAAAAAGCACTGTCGATAAACTAGCCTCTCTAACATTGAATCAAGGTTATGGATGCTTGAGGAATCCTGTCGAGCACAATTTGGAATTGCCTCGTCTCTCATTGATTATGTTTTCATTCCATGTTTTTGGAAACTTGCATTCTTAAACAAATTTTGGCAACAGTACAAGAATAAAATTACTTTTGAAGTCCCATTTGATTTCCTCTAATATCAACGAAAGGTAAAACATTGGACGGTCTATTTTAGGATGTCTTTTTGGAAAATAAGTCAGTTAGGAGCGTCTGGTTTCAGCTTTCGCACAAACTTGAATTTCAAGAGCTTGTAACTCATGAACTTTTTAAGCGGATTCGCAAAATTTCGGCGTCAAAAATCAATTTAAAATCTTAGGAACAGGATTATCTAACCATGAGCCTATACTTTGTATCGTTACTTCTTAATATTTAAGCTCCGGTCAAATGATCCAACATCTCACCCAACATTTCGCCCATCATGTTGGCTGAAATGTTGGATCGCTTGACCGCCATGTTGGGTCACCCAACATCGTTACCTTTGATGTTGGGTGAAATTTGACAAATTTTGGGTGAGGAAGCCCAACAATTCCTTTGTTCTGAGATGTTGGGTCAATTGTTGGGTCGTTTGACCACCTTATCCAACATTGTTGGCCATGTGCATGCGTACTAGACTACGCTTAAATGGTGCCGAAGTCACAGTTTATCCTCGAAAAGTGACTTGCCATGCAGAAAAATGTTCAATTCTGACTTAGTTCATTTGAAATTATGGCAAAGAAGATTGATTTTGTAGAAGTAAACCTGTTAATTCCGTAGAAGAAAATGTTGGGTCAAATTTTGGGTCAAATGTATGTAGTATGTATGTATGTATGTATGTAAAATTTTGCCATTTACAAATCAAAAATTAAAAGTAAATATTTACGGAATGAAAGAAAGGCTATTTACAAGCGTACAATATGATAAAAACTAAGATCTAGTATAAAAACAACCCTAGTTTAAAATGGCAGGGATAGCATTAAAAGGTCAGTACAACCTTGTTTCCATAATGGTCCCTCCAGGGGTATTATAGAAAAGAAAAGTTTTCATGAAAAAACGAGACAAAAATATTTTGTGTCAAAAGTAGAATGTAATGGCTCATTCCTAAGAAAGCTAAACAGCCTGTTTGGCCTGTTGTTTATGCAGTTTTTAGAAATTTAATAATATATATAGGGACTGTTTTCTTGACTTTGGAGGTCTTTGAAGAAATTGTCCTTTATCTTATGTTTGAAACTGTTAACGTTTTCAGCAGACTTTAGGTCAGACTGCAGATTGTTCCAGATTTTAGGTCCTAGGTAAGATATGCCACTTTGCCCTATGTTGCTCTTTCAAAAAGGTTGATTTAATTTGTTTTTGGATCTTCGAGTAATCCGACTCTGGCCAACTGGTAAGAACATCTCCGATGTTGGGTCAAATGTTGGATGGTTTGACCACTGATGTTGGGACACCTGCCAATGTTGGGTTGAATGTTGGATGAAATGTTGGTTGAGATGTTGGGTGAGACGTTGGGTTGTTTGACCGGAGCTTTTAATCAAATGTCAAACAATTTTTTTTGGACACCCATTACAAGAGTTTGAGATTTTCAACAGTACATAATAGCAAACACGGGTGTTCTTGAAAAAACAATTAACACCAGAACCATAAACATATTAATTGAATTATACATAAAGTACAAACTCTTGGGGTACATTAACATGACAAAATTATCTGAAGAATGCTTCACATTCCAATAAGAATTCTAAGGCAGAATCAATATCTGCGAAGCCTGCATTATATTACAGTCATAATGTAATCTCATTACATCAAAAGTTTGTAGCATTAGGGGTGTGAATTTGACTTTTCTGGTGTATAAATTATGATCCGAGATAAAACACATATTCAACTTACAAGTTGACTTGACAAAACTTGGCTGAAGTCTCTTCTCAGCTCATATGCATTGCAGACCATTGCTCTTGTCTTGAGTGCACCAGCTGTAAAGCGTCTTTTTATCTTGTAAAGGAAAACGAATTCAAGTTATACCATTAAACAGTCTATAGTACAAAAATAACTAACGAGTTTGAAATACAGTATGTATTTACCTATGGCAACATTAAGAAGTGTTGCAAATGTCTGCAAATTGTCATGAATCCTTGAGAATACTTACAAAGTCTTGAGAATCCTTACAAATTCTTGTTCGAATGAAGATGGAATTTGAATTTGAATGAAGTCTTAAGAATTTGTAAGAATTCTCAAGACTTCATTCACATCTTTAGGAATTTAAAAAAAATTCTCAAAAAATCTTGAAATGTTAAAAATTGTGTAGTGGATAATTTCTTTACAATCTAATAAGAATTTTTCAATAAGAGATCTTGCAAAAATTCTTATACATTTTTTTGAATTCTCGTGAATTGGATGATAAGTTACAAAAGAACAAATGTACTGCCTGAAAAATAAAACAACTGGTGCAATATCTAACTTGTTAGGGATATGAATCATCAAAGTTCAAAGCAACGGTTATCCCCCAAAAAAGAAACCCGTAATCATGCGCAGAAAGCATGATTGGTTGGTGAAAAGAATGTGGGCAGAGAATTAAACCACAATCCAAACAAGAAACAAAGAGATTCTCGCGCATGGTAATAGGTTTCCCAGCTGTTGATCTGCTTTGAACTTTACCAGCATATCCTCAACAATAACAGGAAAGTAATTTAAACCTGGAAAATCTTGGGCAGCAGAGTAGCTCCTAACATCAATAATAAACATTAAACTTATCAACTATATAATACTTTGTGAAAATTTGGTAGCAATTCAATGTAAAACTGTCATGTACCTCATGTAGGAAAGCATAAGGCAGTCTTTTCCCCATTGCTGCATCTGCTAAGCATAAGTAAGTCAACTGATCTTCAACTATGACATGAAATTGGTACCTGCAGGAGAGAAAGTTTCATAATCTCAAAATTGTCATCAAATGTGATTTGCAATCAACAGCAAATTGCTCAATACAAACTTTGAAATTGTTAGATTACAACCTGGACTTTTTTAGACACTGTTTATACAAACGAGGACAGATTTTGTAACACAATAGCATGTTTCATTTTCAGTTTCATTCATTATCAATTAATCCTAAATACAATTCAACATAAATACTCTACGACTTAACAACATTAAAACGGAAATCGAGAACAGACAAACTAAAATGAAATATAAAAGATACTTTACATGATTGTATTTAAGATTAATTGACTAAGGAGGAGCTCTCTAAGTAGATAAACTAATCGAGAGAGAGCCCCCCC
>REGL01000783.1:92112-102285 GCA_004194395.1 Aurelia aurita complex sp. Pacific | reverse complement strand
AAAAATTTCATGGCTGCAAAATGACAGAAAAAAGGCCTAAACACTTGATCAAATCGTTAGGACTCTCCTCACACAGCACAATACGCACATGTGTTTCACCTCTCTCAAGAGTTACAAGAAAAAGATCCTCAAACAGATACTAAAGATTTTCAATCCCATGGCAATAGATGTGCAGACGATATCTCTCACCCATGAGAAATTGCATTTTCTCTGTTGTTCTGAGCGAGGACTCTTTTATGCTTTGATCAAGCATTTTAGGCCCTTTTCAGTCATTTTGCAACCATCAAGTTTTTGTAAGCTTGAATTTACCAATTTTTCCAATGCTCGTAAGAACGCGAAAAAAATCACAAAAAATACTTCGATCTTTTGGCTGTCAAGCAAATATTGATTCATTCCAATCCATTTAGTATTCTTGATGCTATGAATTTTCAAAAGTGGGAACTCTTTTCTGGTTCACCCGGTAGATGCACAGTGCAATAGCTGAACTGATACAACAGTTGAACCAAAGCAAAACTTTTCTACCAGTAAAACAATCGCAGTGTAGTTTCCGCTTAGGCCAAATTTGATTTTCTGACAGTATGAAATTTCAGCGCGCCCGCAAAGGACCCTGGGTGACATTAGCTCTTTAATATCCAATTCATTTTAACTCTCTAACTCTCTACCTTCTAGTCAACCTTCTTCTGTAACCGTGTATTATAAACACACACGAATAACAATACTCTTAATTATTATACTTTTTAAAGTAAATCAACTTACTGATACAAACTACATACCCGAGCTATATTACGCAGGAAATCCCTTTATGGTTAAAAACTTATAAAAATATAGTAGATATTTTTTAGGCATTTAACGGTATGCGTCCATCCATATGAATAATATGCTATTAATGTCTTTTACAGTGTTAGAAAGCTTTAACGGGCCTGGGCCTGGGCTGGGTCACAAAAACTATAAACAAACTTCTCTAGATTATAGAGGCTACTACAGATTTGTTCACGGTGACATGCGCAGCCTCTTTTAAAGGGGCTCCGTCTCCAAATTTCGATCGAAACGGTGATTTTGAAGTTTTTTGATGGGCAATACCACACAGACGCTCACCTGTTTTTTCGAAAATGAAAGCATCATTTTAAAGATAAATCTTTGTACTTTACAGAGGAAAAACCCAATCATTCATATCTTTTACGATTGCTTGGATATAAATGGATTTTTAACAAGCATTTTTTGGTGGCTTGGGTGAAACCACCAAACAAACTGCAGAAAACAATGAAGAACAATGGACACGTGCGGTGTTTATAGATTTGTTTACAGTTTGTCGACGGAGCCCCTTTAATTATCAATTTCTGAATCATTATCTGAATCCACTTGCTACTTTCTCCAGCTGTTCCATAAACCTACTTTCGTCAGCTTGTGTTACAGTGGTCCAAGCCAGTGGAAGATGTTTTTTCACAGCTTTACGGTCTTGAAAGAATCCTCCGCTTGGCTGCTTCGTAGCGTCCGGTGATAAGCAAAGCCATACCAGTGTATCTGCTCCTTCTGCCGCAGAACGTAAACGGTCGCCCATTTTGCGATGGAAGTCTGGCATTGATGTGCGCACTGCTGGTGTATCTGCCCAGCCTAGCAAAAAAAAAACATGGCTCAAAGTGTCAGTACATGGTTCAAAATTTTCTGCTAGAACGATCCCAGTCATGCCAACGATCAGCGTAAAGAACCACAATTTTCCGATGCCAAAATCAACAACAGAAACAACACCAGTTTTAGCAACAGACGTTACGATCATTTCTAGGGTTACAATCATGCATTAAAGGACGGATGTACTCCATTAATGACTAGATTTTGGAATAATTTTGCAGTTTCAACGTTGGAGCGCTAAAATTTGTGAATATGAAGCAAAACATGCTGTAGATTCAAAATTCAAGGCACAATTTATCCTTGAAACTCATGTTTTATTAATCATTTTGCCAATAAAATCTTCTAAATGTTGGCCTGTAAATCACGAAAAATCCAACAAGTAGAGCAAAATGTCTGACAAATACCCTTCTGGGGGTTGGCTTCGGCCCTGCTACGATGTTTAGTTTTGGTCGAATTTGTTCGTTCTTGCGCGTCTAAAGGTAAGTTTTGAACGGTGTATGTGGGACGTAAATAAGCAATTACGATGGATGAAAAAACAGCTTTCAATTATTGCATATTGTTGCCCATCATCTTGACACAGCATTCGTTAGAACAAGGTGTTCCTCAAGGATCTATCCTTGAACCAATATATCAATGCACAACACAATTTGATACATGTTTTAAAACAAAGAACACACATAGTTTATATCAGGGCACAAGAACAAAAGACGGAAGCAAGTATAGAACTTCCAGCTATTCTAGGAACGAGTTTTGAGATGAGTGATGTTTTCATACATTTTATAACCGGGGCGAGTCAATAAAAAAGACCTGGCGTTTAAAAAAATGCTGCTCCCTCAATATCAAAATAATAATATTGAAAACTGTCTTGTACTATTCCCGATATGTCCAATTAGGTTCAGTAATTTACCTGGCTTTAATCGGCCATTCCTTCCTGTCGATATGAGAGATTTTCGTCAGAAAGCCCCTTTCGAAAAACCTGCAAAAGCGACGGAAAGCGACAAACAAAATTTCCCTTTGTTTTCCTTCCTAGCAATAATGACACTCACATCTTAACGGTGCGACTGATTTCAGCCAGGAAAAATTCTGAAAGTTATTGAACATGTTAGCTATTCAACTGGATATTGCAAAATATCATTGCTTTTATAATCAGGGAGCAGTACCCTTTCAAACACCGGGCCTTATTTTTTACTCAACCGGTATAAATCCGACGAATTTTCACAGGTGCAAAATAACCATAGCTCTAGCGTTGCTCAATCAGACCTTTCGAATAAAATGCATTAAAATTCGATTCTGATCCTTTTAGACTGCGTTCACACGATAGGGTGAAAAATTTGACGGCAGCAAAATTTGAGCTTGCATTCACACGATACCGTTTTCAAAGAGCACCGTCATCAAAATCTACCGCTTTCAAAATCTGCCGGCATAACATGTGCAGTTTTCGTGTGAACACTGTTTTCAAAATGTGCCAGCATTGTGTCAACGCAGTCTTATAGAACAACTAAAAGGTCATTATTACCTGGGTGCATAGTTGAGAAATGCACATCTTTATATTTGTCTGCCCAGTGGTCTGTCATAACGACTTGCTGCCTTTTGTTTTGTGCATACGCCATTGCTCCATCAAAGGGAGTCATTCTCTCAAACTGCAAGTCTGTTGTGTCTAATTTTTGAAGTAGCATTCCTCCTGTAAGGAAAAATAAGCATGAAAGATATTACCATGTGAGCATGCATCAAAACGTATGCCTTTTGCTACAATTAATATTTTTCACATGATCAAGTGTCTCAGTTTCAGAATCCCTTTTGCAAAATATTGAAATCAAATCGAACGAACTGAGATGCACAGTTAATCAGCAAGACAAATAAATAAACATATTGTTATTATTATCATTTATTATTATCAAACATCTGATGATAAACTGTAATATCCCTTCAGGATGCAGCAAGTATGCCACTGTTAGGAATAAGCTGTAAACAGCAAGAGGCCAAGGAAAGATGCTTGCAGGATTCATATAAACAACAATTAAACAAAAAAATAGCCAAGCGTGACATAGAAATAGCATACAGGCTGCTATCAGATGATAAACTGTACCTTTCATTCAGGGTGCAATAAGTATGGGATTGTTAAGGAACCAGCTAGGTATAAAACAGCAAGAGACCACGGAAAGATGCTTGTGGGATTCAAACAAACAAAGAAATAAACAAATAGACAAAACATGACAAAGAAAGAAAAAATAAACAAAATAGCACCCTCTTTGAAGCATATGAAATATGGCTTTATAATTTTGATTTCCATTCCAAGCACAAAAACCAAAGCATTAATATTCATAAGTTCTCTTTTAAAAATGATACATATTTTTTCAGATACAAACCTGAAGTAACAGTTATTATCCTGGGAGATTCATGCTTTCTCACATGCTCAACCAAAGCTGTTGTCAGCATGTATGTCCCTAGTGTATTAGTTGCAAAATTCTTTTCAAGGCCATCTTTGGTTGTCTCTCTTTGATTCACCATACATCCTGCGTTATTCACCAAAACATGAAGTGGCTTCTCCTCAGAGATAAATTTATTTGCAAACTCTTGCACTCCATGTGGATCAGACATGTCAACAATATGCAAATGGATTTCTTCGTTGCTTGATGCATCTTTAATTTCTTGCTGAGCTGCAGCCCCACGCTCCTCGTTTCTGCAAACCATGTGCACAGTTCCACCACATCTGGCAATTGCAATTGATGTTTCTTTGCCAATTCCACTGTTTGCTCCCGTGATCATGAATGCTCTCCCTGACACATTGACACTATCTAGTGGCTCAAAATGCTTGGCTGCTGCATCATAACCTTGTTTTGTGTAATGGCTCAGACCTTTCACAAACCAAACACCTTTCCTGTAGAATGTCATATTTTCACCTACAAAGAAACATTTCAAGAAACAACCGTTGAATGTTTTATTTTCATGATATCCATTTGTTTGTCTGTATATCTTATTCAAACGTATTTTTGCAATTGCATTGTGAGGCACCTTCGTCAGTGTTAGAAATTGGTGAAATTAAAGCCTTCATATTTGTCTCCAATTGTGACAACCAAGTACATATGTTCTTGGAATTAACTGATCAAGAACTGTCTCATCATTGTATCACATTTTCTGTAAAAGTTTTCCAATTTCTAGAATTGTTGTTTTTAACATAACTTACAATTTTCACATTTTACAATACCGGGTGAGTCAAAAAAAAGTTTACACGTTTGGTGGGCTGTGGAATAACAAGTATGTGGCTGATATTCAAAACTAAAATTTTAATCTATCACTCANATCTAGTGGCTCAAAATGCTTGGCTGCTGCATCATAACCTTGTTTTGTGTAATGGCTCAGTCCTTTCACAAACCAAACACCTTTCCTGTAGAATGTCATATTTTCACCTACAAAGAAACATTTCAAGAAACAACCGTTGAATGTTTTACTTTCATGATATCCATTCGTTTGTCTGTATGTCTTATTCAGACGTATTTTTGCAATTGCATTGTGAGGCACCTTCGTCAGTGTTAGAAATTGGTGAAATTAAAGTCTTCATGTTTACCTCCAATTGAAACAACCAAGTATGTTCTTGGAATTAGCTGATCAAGAACTATCTCATCATTGTATCACATTTTCTGTAAAAAGTTTCCCAATTTCTAGAACTATTGTTTTCAATATAACTTACAGTACAATTTTCACATTTTACAATATATCTGAAAAGTTGTTGTGTGGTACAGAGCTTGAAAACGGTGTTTGGTAATCAAATTATTTGCAAAATACTTTCATCTGAGACTGGTCATTTGAGATACTTTCATCTGAGAGCTGAGGCGGGTTGATGGTAAAACATCCGTGGCCCCTGCCGGAAATAAGTCTCTCTCAGACTTCCGCAGGCTAGCCACGTTAAATATGATACCTACCTGTCACAGTAAATGGTCAGATAAAACCGAAAAGAGAGGAAACAAAGATGTTTGTGTCTTCTTTTCAAATCTTATCTGCTGTGACCAGTGTCAGACAAAAATTACTGAAAGCTGCTGAAAGTTTATTGAGCACAATTTTGATCTGTAATATTCAAAACAACTAGGGAGTATCTACTGAGAGAGCTCCTCCTTAACCCTATCTCATCTGGGAGTTTGAAGCAGTAAATACTTGGGGGGAGGTGGATTCCAACCCCCCTCTTTTTCTTCGCGGTTATAGTAGGTACAGCATGATCTTAAACTTGGTAACTAGATGGACTTTGATGCAAACAATCAAAATCACATGATTAAGTCAAATCAACTCCATTGTTCTTGTTGCTATGACAATGGGAGGATATTAAGTTATGATTATCATGATTATAACAATAAAAGGAGACACTAAATTCAATCTTTTTGTTTCAAATTGAGTTGGATATCATCAAATACATATGTAAGCATAATTTGGAAGATATTTGATAGTAATGTCTGCATACATTTAAAAAAAGTATACAACATTTGTCTAATTTTGTTCCCCAGGGTGGAAAGTTTGTTTTTGGTACGCCAAAGGTTTACGCCACACCAATTGTTTGAAGACAATAGGCCTATTGTTTTGCCATTGTTCTTGATGTCGCTATATGTCAAAGATATTTGGCGTAACATACATGTTTTCCAGTGTGGTTTGTTCCTGTATGGAAGGTTTGGCACTTGCACACCCAAGAAAAACAATAGGGTATTCAAAACAGACAATAGATAAACAATACAGGACCCTTCTTACACACCTGAGGTCTCAGCGAAAATTGCACTACTTTCCATACTGGATTTTGTTGACTGCACAGTAAGACATTGGTTGCCATGGTTATGGTGCTTTATTTAGGATCTTGAAATTTTCATCATTTGCTATAATAAAGTCAAAGTAGTGCAATCTTGGGATCCTGCTTTGCATATCTTACCATTGGCAAACAAAAGTTTGGTTGGAGGGGGCATGGAATCCCCCCCCCCCCCACAGGTGAAATAAGGTTAAGAAATTCCTCCCATATAAGATTCCATGTATATCATGTAATTAATACTGTTATTTATGTTTTGTCATCGTATATTGTGGTTCATTGTATGTTATTTTCGAAATGTTTTTGCGCTTAATTTTAAAATCAAACTGAACTGCAAGTAAAATTTTAATTTTAAATCAAACTGAACTTGCATTTAAAATTTCCATGCTGATTGATGAGCTGCTTTTCTTACCTTTGTTAATTTTGTTTCTCGATTTATTTCTTCTTTTTCTTCAATTTTTAATTGCAATTGCTACACTCCAAACCCAAGCAGCTGCTGAACAAACGACCGACCGTCGGCGACAGTGGGTGCGGTGGATGGATTCACAAATTTATTTCACGACCCACAGAAGTGATTACAAAGCACATTTCACAGAGTTATAAAAGGAATGACGTTTTATCTATATTCAACGTTATACGAAAAAAGAGAGAATTGTTATGCAAGTTAAGCGTGAGTTATACAATTTTCTGCACCAAGTTCTTTTATTTAACTCACGAGACGATTTAGGCCTAAACTTTGCCCAACCCACCATGTCACGCGAACAACAACACATATCACTCACTGTCTTGAGTTTGGTTACGTAATTTGAAGATATTGGCCTAAAATCAATTACTCGTAATAAATACGTACCAATGTTCTTCACCAGCTTTAGTTGTTCTTTGGTTTTATTTTCCTGCCTTTCGCGTCTTCTTTTCTTTGTTTTTTCCTCCTTCTTTCTTTTCTGATTTTCTGATTTTTGGCTTGACTTTTGAAAGTGAGGCAGAAAATGGATACGAGGCAGATTCAAAACAGGCCAAACCAAAATTTCCATAATAGCAACAACCTTTGCAAGCTGGGGCATCACAAACGCTGGAAGTCACAGGATTGCATGATACTTCACGTTAATTTTCGAGAAGCATGTTTAAAATAAGAGGTAAGTGAAGCGAAACTGATTATTTTTCTGCTAGAGCTGTAATGACATAGACTGTGCATCGAGGTGAGCCGGAGGCGGGGAAAAGATCATCTTCAAATGATGTTTTTACACGATACGTTACACGAGGGAGGGAGGGGCAACTCATATCGGGGTTTGGTACATACTACATATATAGGCTATGTGCCTTTGAGAATTCAGAGTTAGGACTCATAACAAGGGCAATATTTTGAAAATATGATCCCATGGCCATAACCACGGCAAAATTTTATTTGAAATATGACGCCATTATAAACAGGGCAAAATTTCTCACAAGAATCTTGACAAAACTATAATAGTATGTATGCTAAGCTACGCGTATCATTTATTGCAGAGTCAAATGAAAATTTGTAGCGATGAATTTCCTTTGTGAAAATATTTTGTCATAATAGTTAATAATGGCAATAAATTGCTAACATTTACCCATAACTACGGGAAAAATCTCCGTTTGTGGGGCAAAATATCGCAAATTAACCCATATCCTGGGCAGGCACATGTATACCAGGCCCCCTATAGGAGTTACCCCCCTCGATTACACATAGGGCTTTGCCACATAGGGCATGCTCTGTCCTTCGATTGGCAAATTATAATTTGCCAGTTGAGGACAGAACATGCCTTATGCGCAATGAAAACATCATTAAAGGTGGACCTGACCTGCCCCAAACACCACAGTTTACAAACTGAACTGTATGAAAAAATTAAAAAGTCTGTCATAAACCGAGGGTGTATCACTCTTCCAAAGAGGTGTACAAGATTTTTTTAAAGAATATGATTTTTAGGGATTTTTTACGGATTTTTCTTGAAAACAAAAATATTGTTAACAAAGGTGTACGAGATTTTTACAGAGTGCTACACCCCTCAAGAAAGACTCATCCTCAATAAACATCAAAATAAACATTGAGTCAAACCCTGCTGAAAAACTTTAAAAGTTTCAGAAGAGCTAACAGCAAACAGAAGGGACTGGAAATGAATTCTTAAAGACATAATGGAGGAAAACCACTGACCATGTATTTTAGTTAGTAGTACTCAGTACTATGTCTCGAGTTGAGTTTGTTTGCTTGGTAGAAATTTAACCTGGTTTGGGTTTGGTTAAAGCTGGTTTAGCTGTGTCAACATGAGGTATTCGAAGCTAAGATGAAAAGAAACTAAAAGATTGATTGAAAACTTTAAAATAGTATCACGCTAAAATTTCATTTGGTCAACAAATGATGAAGCAATTAAACAGCAGAAAGCTTTGCACTGTCATATGGGTGTTTAAAAAGTACTTTTATTCAAAGCAATTGGATCTTCTCTTTAAAAGTGTTCAGAGCTGACATCCAAACCACACTGTCCTCCATTTGTCCTAGATCCAATAACTGCTGAGCAAGCTTTGCAGAGTGAGCCATGCTTGCTTCTCTTGGTAGCATGGATGGCAAATGGTCGATAGCGATGATGTCAACTGGCTTCACACCATCACCTAATTCCAAGGTGCGTACAGGATCACCAATTGTAGTAATGTCTTTTATGAATGGTAGGGGATTATTTGGGTTGCTTGTATCACAGCTCACATCAACAGCAACAGACAGATTTCTGTTTGCAACCTTCAGCAATTCTTCCGTCAGGAATGGTGGAGTTCGTTTTGCATCTGCTCTCAAATATATGTTATTGACGAAAACGTCAAAATCTAGGATTTCTGTAAATGGTCCACCCTTTTTCGTTTCCTCAAGGTCCCACTTAATAATTTGCTCTTCAAGTAATCCTATTTTCTCAAGCATCGACGTAGCTCCTCTTCCACAACGCCCAAGAGCACCCATCACAAGGACTTTTGGTCTCCTCTTCATGTTTTCATCCCCGAGCCATACTTTCTCCAGACATGATTTGATATGAGAAACAAACAAGTCCTCTGAAGCGTAATGAGATGGTGTTGTGAATTTCCCCTGTGGGCTTAGCTGCTGAAAGGTCCATAGCTCGACTCCCAAAGCAGCTCCTACTGCTCCTGCAACTGGACTAAACTCAGCAACAGCTCGCCGACCATCTTCAAAGCACATAAATTCAACATCCAGTAACACGCCCCCTCCGGCTTTAAAACGGCCTAAAATATCTTTCCAGCCTGCTTGGTTCTTGTAGCAATGGCCAAAGAAAATGTGGTGATGCACAAGTGGAAAAGAATCTTCCGGGAGCTCTTTTATTCCGACAATGAAGGTATCTTTGGGGGCATCCTTCCAGGAACCTGCATCTACCAACGTACATCCGGCTTCGCTGTATTCCTCATCGTTGAATATTCTCTCCTGGGATTTTTCAACCGTCACTTTGCAGCCAGCGTTTTGGATATCTTTACATGCTTGAGGCGTCAGTGGTGCTCTTGCTTCATTTTCTTTCGTTTCTGCTCTTACCCAGAGATGCAAAGACGATCTTGAAGCTGCGGCTGAACTTTCCGCCATTGCTAAGTAGGAAGAAGGGTGAGAGTGGCAAAAGGAGAAAGGACAATAGGACAAAAGATAAAGGTCGCGGTCACAGATCAGTGTTCACAGTGAACAAATAGTTTTGAAAAGATTATTTGTTGGTGACGTCTGCCCTGCGTGCTGTTGTTCACACCCGTGCTATCCTCGTTTTGGTTTT
>REGL01000783.1:65113-82560 GCA_004194395.1 Aurelia aurita complex sp. Pacific | reverse complement strand
GGGGGGGGGGGGGGGTTGGTTCTTAGTCAAATTTTGGGTAGGGGTCTGCCGCGAGCATATTCAAAATGGTACCGTTAGCTAGACTAAATTCGTACCAAATATGATATCATGATCGTTCGCTAGAACACTATTGTCAAGAATGATACCCTTGCTTGGCTAGACCGTTGTAGGCCAAAATTGCAAAAAAGTATACCCTTGCTCGCGGCACATCCCCAGGTACCTTTACTATGGAAGAACCCCCCCCCCCCCCGTGGGAAAGGAGCCGTAATTTTTTGAACCCAGAAACGTTTAGGATATGAAAAACCTATTTTTATACATATCGTGATATCGAGCATTATTTTGTAGATAGCAAAATGTTACGATAAAGGCCTGCATGAATGAAAGTGCAGATTGAGAACCTCCCGGCTGATTTTAGGTCTATAAAGCACCTTATACCGTAACTATAAGAACCATTATGTAGATGTATAGGAGCCATTTCAGCCCTTACAGAAAATCACACGTTCATTACTGTATTGGATAAAAACTTGTACTAATTTTTCTCTCCGTTTCTTCAACAGGAAAACATCAAGACAGAACTATAAACAACACAAAATGTATGAGCAATTTCCTGACAGAAATTCACAAGTTCAACGAGCCTATCAGGTTTTTACATTTTGTTTATTACTAAGAGCGCTAAACGTTACAGTCCTTCATTCAAGCGGCCAGTGTTTACATAATTACAATTGATATTTCTATTCAAGACCTGGCTGAGCAATGCCTAAATTTAGCTGATATATTCGCTTCGCTCGATGCTAGTAGTTTGTCGAATTTGAAACATCGCAGTTTCTGTGTATGTCAGACTTCTTGGCGAAATAAGCCACGAGAGGTATCTTCCGCTTGTAAACAATAATTTTTGCGCCTCGATCATTTGTTTCCCCTGGAGAGTATAGTTTGTATAAACTTGATATGCTTGGCTTGCTCCGTATCCGTCGAATCACTCAATTCATGAATCGCTATACACAGAATCGAAAACACCCGTAAAAGGTCATAGCCACTGAGATAAGCGAAACGGTCAGTGAGCACAACGCACAGCGCTACTCGCACATTAAGTAATATAGCTTGGCACTAAGAAAGTGATTTTTCGATAAAAAATACGATAATAGAGCATAAACACACTTTAAAATGGCGTGTTTTCGACACGTCTTTTTGCTAGCTTTTCTCGCAATTTACGCCTATGGTAGACCTTACGAAACAGAGCAAAGTTCGAACGCCGATAGAAGATGGACTGTTCATGAGAAACCGCCAGAGTTAGTTGTTAATGCTGGGCCTGATGGAGTTAAAGTTCAAGCTAAACCTTCGAAATTACAAGTAATTGAATATCCACAAAAAAGAGACTATGGAACTGGCGGATTCGGCGGTCATGGATTTGGTGGCCATGGATTCGGAGGTGGATTTGGCGGACATGGTGGAGGATTTGGAGGATTTGGCGGTGAAGGCGGCCATGGTTTTGGAGGCCATGGTTTCGGCGGCGGTGGATTGGAAGGAGGATTCGGCGGACACGGAGATGGAGGATTCGGCGGATATGGTGGTGGTGGTGGCGGTGGATTTGGCGGTGGTGTTGGTGGTGGATTTGGTGGACATGGATTTGGTGGTGGTCTTGGCGGATATGGTGGTGGCGGATATGGTGGTGGCGGATTTGGCGGTGGACACGGCTTCGGCGGTGACCATACGACGTACGTACCATCTCATACACCGCCACTTCACGTTGGACCAAATGCTCCCCCAGTTCACGTTGGACCTCACGTTCCTGCTGTCCATGTCGGACCACATGTCCCAAGTATTCATTATGGTACACACGCACCACTTTATCACGTAGGGCCACATGTGCCATTTGTACATATGCCTCCACCAATCCCAACAGTTCATGCTGGACCAATGGGGCCTGCTGTCCATGTTTCATCGCCGCCAACGGTTTATCATCAGCCCCCTGTTGTTCATCATGAGTCTCATGTTGTTGGGGGAGAGTGTTGTGATGGAGACGAATGGGGCCACCATGGAGGACATGGAGGTTGGGGAGGACATGGTGGTGGTGGTTTTGGGGGAGGACACGGTTATGGTGGTGGACATGGTTTTGGTCATGGCGGATGGGGAGGCGGTCATGGTGAAGGAGGTTGGGGTGGACATGGAGGTGGTGGATGGGGAGGACACGGAGGATTCAGTGGTGGTGGATGGGGTGGTGGAGACCATGGTGGTTTCGGAGGTGGTTGGGGAGATCACGGAAGATCAGCTATCCCAGGAAAACCAAACACACAAGCAGCAGCAAAGGTTTCAACCAAAGTTAAGAGAGATGCTCATGCTCAGTTTGATTTTGGGGGACATGGTGGTCTGGGAGGTGGTCTTGGAGGTGGTCTTGGAGGTGGGCATATTGATCTCGGACACTTGGAAGGACTTGGCGGACAAGGACTTGGCGGACATGGTGATGGCGGACATTTCGAAGGTGGACACTTTGATGGTGGACATTTTGATGGTGGACACATGGACGGTGGACACATGGATGTCGGACACTTTGATGCTGGACATGCAGATGGTGGACATTTTGACACACATTACCAAGGATGGCACCCATTCCCAGCTAGCGTCCATGTTGGACCACATACACCACCAATTCATATTGGACCACATTACCCTCCAGTACATATTGGACCTCATGTTCCAGCTGTACATATTGGACCTCATGTTCCATACATCAACATCCCTGCTCATGTTCCGGCCATTCATGTCAGACCTCATGTCCCAGCTGTACACATCAGCCCACCTGTGCCAATCATCAACGCTGGTAACCATGTCCCAGCCGTACATGTCACATCACCACCCACTGTGTACCACAGACCACCCATTGTTATCCATCAGCCTCACATCGTACACCCAGATGCAGTCCACTCTAACGTTCATCACTTTGATTTCCACGGAACAGAAGAAGCCGGACATGGTTTTGGCGGTCATGTTCAAGAGATCGGACACGGATTCGAAGGTGGACACGGATTCGAAGGTGGACATGGATTTGATGGTGGCCATTTTGACGGTGGACATTTCGATGGTGGTCATGGTTTCGAAGCAGGACATGGATTCGAGGGTGAAGGTCATGGAATGGAGCTTGCAGGAGGACACGGATTCGAAGGAGGATTCGAGGGTGGTCATGGTGGTTTCGAAGGAGGCCATGGGTTCGAAGGGGGCCATGGTTTCGGTGGATTTGGTGGTTTTGGTGGGTTTAATGGTGCTGTTGGAAAAAGAAACAATATTCAACAGAAAGTCAAAGAGCCAGTGAAACAGAAAAGAGAGGTGAGTGAGTTGATGAGCCCTAGAAAGCTTCTCAAGAAATCCATTCAATCACGTCTAAACAGAAGGCAACTTCTTGGCTCCAGCAATCCTGATGGAAGTGATAGTGTCATCTTCGTTCATCCTGGATCAAGCTCATCCCAAGTTTCCTCTTCAGAATTATCCTCCCTAAATAATGGCCTCGGCAGCACGATGGGAGGAGCAGCTAGTCAACCTGCAGCTGCAGAAAACCCTATCAGTGCATCAGCTTTCGCTAAGTCTGGCTTGTCAGGAGTTTCTAACCAAGCGAGCAATCCTCTCAACTCACTTCCTCCAGCAATAGCTAGCCAGCTGAGCAATTCATTAGGAAACTCTCTTGGAGGATCTTTAGGGGGCTCTTTGGGGGGCTCTTTGGGAAACTCCTTAGGGGGTGCCTTGGGAGGACAAGTTAGTAATGCAATAAATAGTGCTCTAAGCAACCCAAATCTTGGAGGAGGAAATTCATTCCAAGAATCGAATCCAGGGCCAGATGCAGCAAGCTCCTTGGCAAATATGGCTGGCGGCTCTCAGTCGAATGAAGAGAGCAGCTTCTCGTCAGATAGCCCTAGCATGAATATCGGGGGATTCCAAGGCGGTTATGGAAGTGAGGAAAATAACATGCAGAGCTCAGAAGGGAAATCAGAGGAAGGCGAGAACTTCCAGAGATCGCGTATCCCTAGGCCCGAAGAGCAAGCCACCGAGGAAGTTGCTAATGATGAAGATGACAATGAAAATGATTACGATGATGAAATCGTTGAAAAGTCAGTGATTCCACACCCTGATGATGAAGACGAAGAAGATGATGATGATGATGAATAAACAAAGGAATCGACAAACAAAGGTAAAGAGAGTTTCAGTGGCGTCATGGTACATCGGTGGAGCAGAGCAGAGTTCCAGATTTCCACACAAAAACGACGGCAAAAAGATTAAATTTGGACACCCACACTGGAGATCTGCCCTTGCCCCACCGGCCACGACGCCTCTGCAACCGATTCGTTATTTCGTAAAGGGAGTAGCAGCTTGTTTCTAGGGATACACCAGGGATACGCGATCTTCTTACCGCACATGGTCCAAAGTTTGTTGGTGGCGTGAGAGGTATAACGTTCAGAATTTCATGAGTCCAAGGAAAATACGGTTTGATATGAAACTCCTTGATATCTTGAAATTGACAGAAATTTGAGAGACCTTTATGCAGCACAAAACCAACTTTTTTAGGTACCAGAACCTCGAGAGTGAAAACTTGAACATTTTAAAGAAGGACAGGAAATTTTTAAGATTTCACTCTGTATTGGCATTTTCAGCTTGTTTTTCACTTTCAGATATTTTACTTTCTCCAGGTTTTGGTACCTGATATAGCCACATCAACGAACTTTGACCATAGTGGTAAGGGAGGTTGTCCTCCTATAGATCTTTCTTCTTTCCGATACTGATGAGCTTCAGGCTAATACTATGTGCAACCATATACCTTGTATGACCAAAAAACTGCCAGAGTTTTTGCAAAATTACCAAAATTTGATTATGCAATGTTCTTGAAAATGATTTTTGGGGTAAATCTATCAAGGACAAAATTATTTTCGGAGATTATTGTTTTTTAGTAGCTTCAAGAAAGAGATAAGAAATTTCATTTTTCATGACCATGTTTTCAAAGATTTTGCATTTTCTCTAAAATTGACTTGATCCTTTCAACCAATAGCAAAAAGGCTATTTTTAAAGACTGCCTAACACTCGAATTTGAGTTGGTAAATTTTCAACGTTTTGGGGTTGTTTTCTCTAAAATTGACTTGATCCTTTCAACCAATAGCAAAAAGGCTATTTTTAAAGACTGCCTAACACTCGAATTTGAGTTGGTAAATTTTCAACGTTTTGGGGTTGTAGTTTTGTTGAGCAAACCTTTATTGCATCACATGGTAACTTTCCATCTTTGTCAGATTTTTGTTGGTAAGATGGAAAGTTTTTCCATCGAATTTGTTGTTTTAAAAATCTTTTGCTTCTTACCCAGCACTTAATTAATTTCATTCCCTTTCAGGTCCGGTTGACAGATTTACTTCAGAAAAGAGCATTTATGTAAAGACAAGATCTACGGCAGCAACAACGAGAAAGACTGAAAAATGATGAACTGTTCAGGACTAACGGCTGATGTGAAGATGGAAATATATATATTCGTTGAGACGAATTCAACCAACTATTGGTATCACTTTGTGATATATAATATGGTTTGGACTAAATAATGTCAGATGATGACAATTTTGCTATTTATCTTTTTATGTATAGATTTTATGACGTAAACAAAGTTTCAATTCCAACCCTTTTCTTGCAATGATTCGCTTAAGATTGCACAAGAAGTCTAGCTCTTCAACTTAGGCCATATTTCAATTTTTGAAAAATTATAGGCCTAATTACCTCATTTACACTGGTGAGTTAAGCCAGCTGAAAGTAAATCAGGCTACCAAACGTTCCTTTCTATTCTAATGGGTAAATGCAACAGATGGGATTTATTTTGTTGAAATTTGACATGGTTTAGATGAAGCTGCTTTAACTGTGGTAGTGTGAATGTTGTGTTAGTTTCTTTTTTACCAAATTTTGCCCTGTCCCCTAGAAAATATGGACTTGCCCCTCTATTGGAGAATGATTGCCTTAAGTGCCAAAATTCAGGGATAGAACCTCATTTATATGACACCCCTTTTGCGTAAATATAGGCTTTTGTACATCAGATATATTGCACGTCATTTTTTGCTCTGAATTTCCTTAGAAAATAGTCAGAAAATGGTCTTCTGTCAGTAGCAAAGAATTTCCTGAAGTTTAGCAAATTACAAGTAATATACAGTGAACAGAGTTTCTGACTTATATACCAATAGATAAAGTGTTTACGACCGTTGCTATGATTTGCAGAATTATGCTATGCTTATGAGAGAGCTCTCGCACTGAGTGTGCCTGAATTTTTTGTGGCCGGCCCTCAGACCACAGGGAATCCACGACTAAGATTGCTGTCTTTCGTGTCTTTCTAAAATGATTACTTTTGTTTCTTCGTTATCCTCTGCGTTGGTGCAGTTAGGAAGAGAATTTTCGAAAGCTATCATTTTAGAAAGAAATGAATTTGGGTTTCCTTTGTTTTAGACAGGCAACTGAAACTTTAGGACGGAACTATGCTTTAATAATAGAGCCATACTGCATGTTTCTGTTCGATTTACTACTCTCCTGGGGTTTGGAAACCGGATTTGAGGTAGTCTTAATGCAAGTTCATTCGATATCAACTTATTTTTGATGCCACCTTTTCTACCAGATACTAGAACTCCTTGCATTAGTCTTTTGTTTATTAGCAACGTAGAATTTTGACCAATGATACTTACAATTTGATAAGACGCATATGTGTGTCAGTTTTTGTTGTGGTGTTCTTTTATTGTCATTAGCCCTTTTCACACTAGAATAAGAACAAATCGTGTGGAAGGACAAGTCGGATGACAGATGTTTGTCTGATGTGAGTTTGGACTTGCTACAAGTCCCTCTCTCTTCTCAGTACAAGTAGTAAGAGGTACAACTTTTCTTCCTCTTTCTGCTCTGTGTTTATCTTTTGCATCTTGTGCTGACAAGAGAGAGACTTGTAGCAAGTCCAATCCCAGTCCAAAGTGAGTTGTCTTTTAATTCATTTTAATTTCCTTTGTTCAGACATTTCCTTTGCTTCATTTCTGGCGCCTGGTTGGTTGCTGTTGTTGTACCGGGTGCGCCAACTATGCACGTTTGACAGGCCACAATAAATCATACACTGGGCCGATTTTTAAGATTCATGACTTAATCTTTAGCAAAAAGCCTGAATTAGATTCTAGGGTTTTTGGCAAATTTTTCTGTTTGCAGTTTTTAGAGCTGGACGCGAGTTTCTTAACATTTTCGTTCTTGTAGAATTTTGACCAATGATACTTACAATTTGATAAGACGCATATGTGTGTCAGTTTTTGTTGTGGTGTTCTTTTATTGTCATTAGCCCTTTTCACACTAGAATAAGAACAAATCGTGTGGAAGGACAAGTCGGATGACAGATGTTTGTCTGATGTGAGTTTGGACTTGCTACAAGTCCCTCTCTCTTCTCAGTACAAGTAGTAAGAGGTACAACTTTTCTTCCTCTTTCTGCTCTGTGTTTATCTTTTGCATCTTGTGCTGACAAGAGAGAGACTTGTAGCAAGTCCAATGTGAGCTGTCTTTGCAAGGCCCTCTGGCTATAGTCAGATGACTTGTACATCATTTCTGTCTTCGCACCAAATGACTTGCCAAGACAAAAAAGATTTGTCCATCCACACGACTTTTTCATATGTGACAAATGCCAGCTGATGATGTATTTCAGGCTTTTTTTGTTTTCAAGTGTCTCCATTTCTAAATCATTCCGTTTTGAAACGTCTCCGTTTTCGATCGCTTAAATGGAAAGGCATGGCTAAAACGGAGACATTCCACTCCGTTTTCACACGAAAACCGGAGTTATGCAAACGTAGCCTCAACGGAGGGTGATCACTGATATTTTCTAATTCCGTGTTCGATTCGATTGATAGCCTTGAAATGGACCTTACATTTCACGTAGAAACAGAATTAAAATGAGCGATTTTCCTCACGAATTCCATCTCTTCATATTAGCCAATCTGAACAACTTTTTCCAATCCCCTCTTCTGTCACAAAAGGCTCCATCAGACTCAAGAGTTTTCTAGAAGCCGAACTTAAAGAAAGCGTTAAGTAGTAGAACCATAATTTCCTTGATATTTGTCTTGCATTATCTCGTTTCTTCTGTCTCGAACCATGAATCTAGTCCGAAGATTTAGTGTGACCAACGTTTGACGAAAATATCAAGAAAAATGCACCTTTATTCAGTCATTTTTCTATCATTAATGAAACAGCTTACTAAGACTAAGTTTTTTAGTCAAGAAAGTCATCACTGAAAACTGTCTCATGAAGGAGATTCGTTTTGCCTATATGACAGCTACATATGTTGAAAAGTTTGTTCGAGAATTCTTTCGCAAACAAATTTTCTGTCGCGGTGTTGGTGTTGGTGTTCAAAAACGATGCTAATCTAGCGAAATGGACACATATGAGCGTCTCAAGTCGATTCATTCATCCATCAATCCTAAACACAATTCTACATAATTACACTACACCTAAATACTTACAAGATACCGTACAATAAACACAAAATGAATCAAACTTAGAGATTACAGAAAAAGAATAACTATACAAGGTTGAGAGATCGACTGATTTTTGCAGCATGGCATTTTTGGAAGACTTTTGCCAGGTGAGGTGGGCTAAAGAATGGCTAACCACTGAGGGTACTGCTCTCAGTTTTGGAGCAGTTTATACTTATTATTCATACAAATGCTCTGCAGAGGTGAGACCTGGCCTGTGAAACAGTACATACAACAGCAAAACAGACAAACTATTTCTAAAATTCACAGTAAAAATTTCAAAAGAATGGCGTCCTCATAGACTAGAATCTCGTAGAATAGATCGTATCTTGTAACACTCTTGTACTCTTGTAGCTGGGAGGGGCTGGAAAATATGTTGAAAGAAAGAAGCTTGTTTTAGCTCAGTACCCTTTGATCGTTGAAGCGTCGGTCAAACATCTGGTTGGATGCTGGTTGTTGAGTTGTTGATGATTTTTATGAATTTCCACATTTTGAAGTTGTATCATCAAAATTTTTGGCAAAGTTTCTCCCCAGCAAGCTTTGAGCGAAGGCAATTTAGCAAAACTTCGGTTTCTTGCTGAAAATTTGAAAATTTCTGGCAACACAACAAATACTGCGCATGCGTTAAAACTCGTTCTCGAAAGTTCCCATACGAACCTCCGAATTTTTATCATTTTCAAATTTTAGGTAACCTCATTTCGTTATTTTGTCGAATAATCGCAGGATGAAATGATGAGCAGGTGCCAAACACTAAAGCAATGTAATTTGTGAAAAATGCTTGTTCAAATTTTATCAAAACAAAAACAATAAGCATCCTGCTTTTCCCACAATCCTTTGAGAAGTGTTTCCTTTCCTGGAGGTCTGGTAATATCTTATATGACGGTACGAAATAGTATACGTCATATATAGGAGCGTATGAACATTTGATCCCTCATTGCTACAAGAAGACTGTACTTAAAGGGTTATCGCAAGCAAAAACTGCAAGCAATGATGGCTTTGGCAGGAGACTCGCAAGGAAGGATGTAGAATTTGATGAGCAAAGGCATGATTTCACGGTTGTCGAAATGCTCCAAGTCCAAGAAAAGGAAACGAAGAAAAAGCTGGATGGCTGCACAGGCCAAAACAAGGACAGTAAGCAGGCAGAGAAGAAGGAATGGACGGAGTTGGAAGTCGTTGGGTCGGTGCGAAATATCAGTCCTAAATTATGGACGTTTACGAATCTCGTCGCTCTTTACTTGAATGATAATAAGCTAACACGGCTGCCAGCCGAAATATCAAGATTGAATAAATTACAGAAGTTAGAATTATCGAGAAATAAGCTGAGAACACTGCCTGTTGAACTGGGTGACATGACAGAGCTGAGGGAGTTAAACCTCAATGGAAACCTTCTTCGGATATTACCTAATGAACTAGGCAGGCTATTTCAGCTCAAGGCTTTAGGCCTGCAGGGAAACCCTTTGCCTGCAGATCTACTGTCTCTAGTAGAAGAATCAAATGGAGTGGAAAATTTGCGGAATTTTTTACTGGATAATGTTACGGGTAGGTATTTTGTTGGCTGAATGTATCCGACTTGATTTTTATTAGGCCATATCGAACGGCTGTGAGTGAACCTTTGTTTGCACGAGTCAGAACAAAAGCCTGCAGTGAAATCCATTGGCCTCTGTTATTTGTTTGGCATTGGATCAAAAACATTCTCATTGCACGAAAAGTTTTAAAACATCCTAATTAGTAATTTTGGTCCAATTTTTGTGATCGTTTAATAGTTAGGTTACAAAAGTAGCCAGAGAAAGAATCATAGAATTGTGTGGGGTATTTTTGATAAGAATGCTGCCAAAATGTTCCAAAGAAAGATCAGATTTGAAATAATCACCAAATTCATCTCAATGATGAGCTAAATTTGATCCCAAAGACTTAAACCTGTTCTATGCTATTTTCAATCATTGGAAACATGTGGAAGATTATTTTGATCTGAAGCATGGTACCTGGAAAATTCTTGCACCTATTCAAGCTGCAGTCCTTTGTTAAGCTTGTCTAAATTGTGTCAGACATTGAGTAATTACTAAATCAAGAGTTGGGTGATGCTCTTGTGATTCCTTTAGTAATTGTTTCCCTTTCAACAAACCCACTTACCAAGCTCCTTATCTTTCAAAGAGGTGCACTAGCAGGTTTCTCTATCTATGTGCATTCCAAAAACTTTTTCTCATCTCATATTTTTGAAGAACAATCTATTTTATTGTTAAAGACCCTCTGCTAACCACAATGCCTTGCACACTGTTGCTGTCCCATCATGCATTGCAAAAGGATTTTCAGACCATCTAAAAGCCTGCAAAGCTAGGCCAGTGTTTTGTTTTTTAGATTTCTTCTTCCACAAGGAGTGAACAGCCAAGTTACAATGGATACGGAAAATGGGTCATCCAAAACTCCAAGAGGAAAGCAGAATAGTCTGTTCTTTGTGTCCTTGTTCAAGCCTGATAGGAGAACCGTAAACATGTACCACCACCATGGCTTTTTTTATCAATTAAAACACAGAAACATGCAACAATACAACTATTGTGCCACTCATTGCAGGAAAGGACACGTAGTCAGCGAGTTCTCACAATGAGTGACATTTGCAATTAACTAAGGAATTAAACGCAAAAGAAAGATAACAATTAAAAGCAACAAAAATGAAAAGCCTGATCGTTGAGCAGAACTGAGGCTGCTTGATAAAACGGCTGACCGGAAGCCAGTCCGATATGGATCCCCTGAACTGTAGAGAAAGAATTGGTCCCATATATTCCTACATTGCCAAATAGCAACATCTGGTTGGATGGACATGGTTGTCCAGCAGGACCAACTAACCAATTGATACATTTTGTAATTAAGAAATCCCACTCCAGGTCAGATGGACGATCGATCAACCATTCCGCAAACAGCCTCTACTATATAAAACGCTCGGATTTCTCAATATATTGGATGGTTGCTTCTATTATCATTCTATTATCTATCACTGAAAGTGAAGGGCTTCCATACAACATTAGATGACATAGTTCTTTGGGATCAATTTTCATTGCATCTTTATTTAATATTTGAGAGAGCTGACCGAGGAGATCTTGACGCAGCTCGTTAAAAAGTGGACAGTGCAGGAAGAACCACCATTGCTCAGTTTATGTTTGTGTTGTTTTCTCCCTCAGGGCGTGCAAAACGTAACAAATAGCAGAGGGTTGTTAAGGGCTCCTTCCACCAATAATTGAAGAGCCTCAGAATGCTCTCATTGGATGACCCAAAGGTGAACCCACTGACATGTGGCATCAGTCCCTGGTAATTACTGGGATCGATGCTGCAATATGATATTCAACAGAGCACACCTTCAAATGTTTTGGTTTTCAAATTGGTGTGTGATCCAAACATTTATACAAGCATTGTCTATAAGTTTCAAATTTTGTTGTGAGAAAAAATAGGAATATATTTTTATTGCTTCTTGCCACAAAATTTGAGACTTTTTGCAAACAAGACCAGAAAAAGGCGACATGAAGGAGGGGGACCAAAGGACAAATTGTAGCATCATTTGCCAAGAAAACCAGGAAACTATGAAAATCCACCAGTGAAAGCTATATTTGCCCATGTGATAGAAAGCACACTTGGCACTTTCAGGCATGTATGGAGGCATGCACAGCAAATACATGCCAAAGATTACTAAGGCTGTGGCATTGTGTCTTGGATGTGAAATTTTATTTCAATCTTCAAATTAAACAGCTTGTCATAGCCTATTGAATTAGAGGTGTGCTTTTGCACCTTTCCAGGATCATCACACAGCAGAGGTGTAGAATTTGTGTGATAATTGGCAGAAGGTTTTGCCTCAGTTTATTGATATGAGTTATAATCAGAACTTAGACTGGTGAAAGTAAACCTCATGTGCATTCTTCAATCTTCAAATTAAACAGTTTGTCAGCCTATTTAATTGGAGGTGCTTTTGCACCTTTCCAGGATCATCACACAGCAGAGGTGTAGAACTTGTGTGATAATTGGCAGAAGGTTTTGCCTCAGTTTATTGATATGAGTTATAATCAGAACTTAGACTGCTGAGAGTAAACCTAGTGTGCATATGTGTACTGAATTCGGTCAGCCATGATATACTCAGTCAAACCTATGCATGCAAAGTTATCAATTATAGGATTATAAAAAAAATCTGAATGGATTTAGTACTTGTAAGTCGGTTACCAAATCGTGCTATTATCATGTTTTTGCCNATCACACAGCAGAGGTGTAGAACTTGTGTGATAATTGGCAGAAGGTTTTGCCTCAGTTTATTGATATGAGTTATAATCAGAACTTAGACTGCTGAGAGTAAACCTAGTGTGCATATGTGTACTGAATTCGGTCAGCCATGATATACTCAGTCAAACCTATGCATGCAAAGTTATCAATTATAGGATTATAAAAAAAATCTGAATGGATTTAGTACTTGTAAGTCGGTTACCAAATCGTGCTATTATCATGTTTTTGCCCAAAGAAGCTTGAAGATTTACATTATAAGTAATTGGTCTTGTAGGTTTGAACTCCTCAACAGGTGAAACTTGTTTTGAATCTATTAAACATGTTATCTTAGAAAAATTACTGCTAAGGGTGCACAGTACTGTTTGCCCACATGGTCACAGTCTGTTGCTGAAGAATTCTTAAGAATTCCTCCAGAGAGAGCTTTTGATTTGTTAAGGATTCTTGCCTAACAATCTTAGTCAAACATGCCTGTCAAGAATTTGTATCAGAATGATGAAGAATTCGTGAGAATTCGTAAGATTTCTTGTAACTTCTTGTCATGTCAATGTGCGCAGTGCCGGTCCTGTATTGTTCTGTACAGAACAGGATTTGTGTTCATTATACAATAATTCTCAAGGATCTCAATAATTCTGTGAATGAAGATGAAGATTCTTGAGATGAAAGACTGGATGATCTGTTTGAACAAAAATTCCTAAGAATTTTCTTAGAATTCTAGGCAAGAAAACCATGTTATGTTCCTAAGGCCTGTGCTGTGAGGTAAAATCCGTGTTGTCTCATAATTTTTTTCATTTTCTAGTGTGTCCAAGACCCCCAGACAGACCATGGCTAACAATGGAAACGGAATCATCTAAGGATGGATGTAAGTATGAGAAAACTTGCTGATCAAGAGGAACTATGTTTGAGAAAAACAAACTATTTCTTCCTTAATGTCCATTCAATGTTGCTGCCTGGCTTAAAGCAAAGAAAATGTTTCCAGATAACCATGACTGAAGATATTAGAGGCAGTCAAGGAAGATATGTTTTCTTGCTGAAGAAGTCTTGCAAAACTCAAAGTAGTTCTTGTTCAAATATTCTTGCAGTCATTCATACATTACAGGCCTGCACACATTAACATAATGGATTTCATGCCTTAACAATTCTTGTTTAGAAAAATGTACAGTCCTTCATTTGACTCAAGAATTCTTATCATTTTGTGAAGAAATCCTGTCATTTTATTGTGCATATGGCCTTTGCTGTACCTCTCAAGAATCCATATTTGCATTCTTGGGAAATCTTTGATGCTTATATACGCAAGTCCTTCATTAGGACATTTGGAAGTTTATTCTTATTTGGTGCATTAAAAAGGTTTTTATCTACAACAAACAAAATTGGATTCGAATATTGCTTCCTCCAAACACCTGTTCCAAAGTCACAAATTTGAATAAGTTAACATTCTCTTTGAGAGCTTCAAAAGTTTTAAAATAGACCTCCACTTGTGACCCAGTAGGCCCTATCTAACTTTTCATGGTTTTCATTTTTATCCTACCAGCATCCAGTGTCTTTTTGCCAAAACTCATCTCTGCTTTCAATACAGTTTTCTAGAAACTTCTTCTAATCAACTATAGATATTCAAGTCACATTATAATTAATTCATGCAGTGATCTTGTAGTATATTGATGCTTATTCAGTCTGAATGCTGCTCTTTAAGTTTGACCACTTGGTAATGCAAAATGGCCATTGTGATTCCCAAGGGGATTTGGAGTCATTGCCACGCCAGTGCAATCTCATTATTTATGCCCGCAAAGAGGATTCATAATATGCATGCAGTTTTTTGTCATTTTCACACCAAGCTAAACTCAAACATACAAACATAGATATGAGATACAGCAAGCAAGCCCCGTATTTAAGAAACCACTTTTTCACACTCAGCCTAAAGGGTTTACTTATATCTATTATACTTTCCATTTTTTTAGGCTGAAAGTTCCTGAAGTTTCTAATTTCTTTTCTGGAAAGTTCTGGAAAAATAGGTTAGAACAGAAAAGGGTTATTTATAGATAGATTAGCCATAGGTATATGTTTCTCAAAGTTTCTCATACATAAGTAGGGGGGCTAATTATTTGTCAGTAGCCCAAAAGTTTCTTTTAGGTGGTTCCTTAAATGTGGGGCCTTACTGTATGCATCATATTGATCAGGTATAACAGATAGCATGATTGCAAACTACAGTAGGCAAGTTAGAAAAACACATGGCGTTTGAAATGCTAAAATCCTCTGATTATCACAGCAACAATGTTGTTGTTATGTTGTTTGTTGTTTATCTTGTTTGTTGAATTGCCAACATGCTGAATTTATTTTAGGAATTTTCTTGGCTGAAATTGGCCATTCTGTTCTGAAAGTATGAGGCATTTTCTGGGAAAGGCCCTCTCTAAAGGCCTTCAAAGGGGCCTGAAAGCGCAATCAAGTTCCCAGCAAGTAATCGTTTTTGTTAAAGAAAACCAACACAATTTTGATTGCTATTTGCACACATTTTGAAATCCACCATCACCACAAGAAAGAATGGCCAATTAAAGCTTGGTGAATTTCTGAAGAATATATGCATTGCAAAACAAAATATTTTTTCAGTATTAGTGCTTTGATATTAAGGGAGCAATGATATTTTGCAATGTCTGATTGAATAGCTAACATGTTCAACTAATCCTACCTACCCAAAAGTTTCGAAATCAGTATCTTAAATCTGTAGAAAAGTGTCCCAACTGATTATATATCTCATGATGTATTAGGATATTTGATGGTGTTTCATTTTAATAATTTTACCTGATCTTGATTTCGTTCGTAAATTATATTTTTCCCAATTTTTAATTTTTCCCATATTTGAGACCCAAAAAAGTAAGCCAGAATTTCAGGAACCCAAAAAATAACTGTACAGATCATTGACGCCAAAAAAACCTATTGCCCAAATTTTAGACCCAAAAAAGTAACCTGAGCATCCCTATCCTAAATTTACAGTACCAGAATACCCCTCCTGGGGTTCTTATATGCGGGTGTTTACTGTATGCAGTATAGTTCCCTTATGAATTGGTATGCAAGAAAATATTGATAAATGTACCTAAGGCTTGCACTGTCCATGTCAGCCATAAGTAATGCAAATATATTTTCATTTCTATCAATTTGCAGATAACTTTACAGTGATGTCATACAACATCTTATTTGACAAGTACTGCACAAGTCAACTTTATGGTTATTGTCCATCATGGGGGTTGGATTGGGATTACAGAAAGACAGAAATTTTGAAGGAGATCATCCAATATCATGCAGATATCCTAAGTTTGCAGGTAAAGTAAGGCAGGAAGATTTTGCATTAGAGGTGATACTGTAGAAAGGCTTTGATGAATTTCAGACAACCTTTGTTTACATAAAGGCCCAGGCTATTGCTACGTACCGTTCCTGTTTTGATCCAAAATAACGTTTTTGTTTCCATGGCATTAGATATTCTGCCACTTTTGCTGCAGCTGAGTGGTTCTGGGGGCAGCAAAAGAAGTTGATATTTTTGAAAATTTGATTTATGTACTGGCTCCGCCAAAATAAACTATACACTTTTGGCAGGCCATGATAAATCGTACACTGGACCGATTTTGAAGATTCATGACTTAATCTTTAACAGAAAGCCTGAATTAGATACTGGCATTTTTGCAAAGTTTTTCTTTTCAGTTATATCCATCTTTAATTAACTACAATAGGTCATTTTTTGTTTACGTCCAAAGTTGTGAGATGACTACCCTCTTGCCCCCCCCCAAATTTTGTTCATTGAGAATAAGTTTTATGATGTCATTCCTTATTTATTCTTTGTTTGTACTTTCAGGAAATTGGAACAGATGCGTTTCACAATTTATTTCTCCCAGAATTGAGTAAGAATGGTTATGATGGGATTTTTAGTCCAAAGTCAAGAGCAAAGACAATGCCAGAGGAAGAAAGAGGGTGGGTTGATGGATGTGCAATCTTTTGGCACACTAGCAAGTAAGTATATAAAGTAATTCCTTTAAAGGTAAGGAAGCAAAATATTTTAGGAAATAGGTTGATATATAGTTTGTAAACAAACACTGTCTTTCACATCAGTACTAGCTTGATGAGTTGCAGGTGGATAGATTCCAAAACAACATGGGGCTCAAATCTTTAAAAAGTTGGATGCATAATTCTATTGCATAATTCTTTGAATCAAATGGCTTCAAAGGAACTAAGGATACTTTGCTGTAAATCTGTCCTGGAAATTTGTTGATATCTTGATTAATTTCCAAATGGTGGCATTTATTATATTTGAGGCTGTGATGTCATCAAATTTCTAAATCAAGAACTCGGAGAGCTAAAGATATCTGCTTGACACCATATTGTAGACCTTCATAGATCATGGTTTTTAGATCATGGTTTTCTTGAAGGCTGTATCATTTGTCCTCTATTGATTTAGGATCTACAATGATTTTGATTTTATCAACATTTTCCATGAATTTTCATCAAAATGATCAAAATGCCGCCATTTTGAAAAAAATCAAGGTATAAAAATATTTCCATGGTAGATTTATAGCAAAGTGCCCTAAGTTCCTTTCAAGCACTTTCATTTAAAGAAAAACGTGATAGAATTTTGCACCCACCTTCTTAAAAAGATTTGAGCCCTATGGTTCCCAAAACATAAAAAATTGAGTAGGTGACCATCTTCTACCAGTTATCTGATAC
>REGL01000783.1:49127-60404 GCA_004194395.1 Aurelia aurita complex sp. Pacific | reverse complement strand
AGAGGCAATCCATAAATAGGACAAAGAAAAATCCTACGCACGTTATTGTTCCCCTAGCTAAACAATATCAACGAACATCTCGAAATCATCAAACACAATAGGCTAATAATAGAATACCCAGACTCCTTCCGCGCGGGGCTTTTATCTCCGTTGATTCTCTTAATCTTTAGCACAAAGCCTGAATTAGATACTGGAATTTTTTGCAAATTTTTCCGTTTTCAGTTTTTGGAGCTAGAAGCGAGTTTCTTAAAATTTTAGTTTTGGAAGCCAGTGAAAACGATAAAAAGAAATCGATCAAGTTTTCTAAAGAATCGACATGAATGGACAAAGAGAGAACTTGTTCGTGGTGATTTGAGATTTAGAAATCGATTAATTGTAATCTGCTGTACGAGAGTTCGTACTAAACCCCAAAATCCCCCTGAAAACGTTTTCTCTTTGTTCGTTCATGTCGAATCTTTTAAAATTTGATCGACGTTTTTTGATCGTTTTCAGTGTTTTCGAAAACGAAAATTTTTAAGAAACTCGCCTCTAGCTCTAAAACTGAAAACGGAAAAATTTGCAAAAAGTCCTAGAATCTAATTCAGGCTTTTTCATAGATCTTAATCTTAATCTTAATAATCTTAAGTCATAAATCTTCAAAATCGGTCCAGTGTACGATTTATTGTGGCCTGCCAAACGTGCATAGATTATTTTGGCGCACCCGGTATCGATTTCATGTTCATTGTGATCAAAGATAACTGTTGCATAACCAAGACAAACACCCGCTTGGGGAATCAATAGTTAAGGAGGTAAAACGTCGAGAGTGAGTATGTCCACTTGTTTTATTAAATCAAAATCGAGACTGGAGAAAGTTATAGCATTTCCTTGAAAATGTTTTTGAACCATTTCATAGGAAGGCCCTGTTGATTGTCTTGTCTTGCAATTTGCTTGCACTTACGAAACACTGCTGGCAGAGCTAACAAATAACTGATGCGTCATTTCATGGCCCTCAGAACAACAGCACACATCTGAGAATATTCCCAGACATACGTTACAAAAACGGGAGGAACCCAGCACGCTTCTCTGTCGTTTCACGGGAATTCATCTTTTAATGTCAATCTCAGATGTTTCTCATCGCACTGAATTGCTTTCGTTTTGCGAACGTTTTAGAACCATTACTCTTGATGGCGCTTGGGTATGAGCAGAAAAAAGTCATTTTAATGGCAGAAGAGGCCTATTGTACAGAAACAACTACTGGTTCTGCCACGTCAGCAGCCAGGGCAACTGTCAATTTTATCAAAGAGACTTTCATAACAAGAAAGAACTGCTGTGTACCAAACCCAGTCAGGGTTTTGAGGGCTTCACAGAGAGATAAATTGCTTTGTTTATAATGCTATTAGTGCCTTGACGTTGACAGCCAAGAAAATTGTGGTTTTGAGATACTGTATGGATTACAAGAAGCGCCAGTTGTTTACAAGATCTTAAACTTTGATGGGAAAGATTTGTAACAAAGATAGGAGTAACTCAATGGAGAGGCAAGCCTAGAAATTGGTAGGTCGTTTTAGGCTAGATGTAACCAATAACTTGGCAGCCAGTAGTACAGGTCTAGGGTAGAGGTAACCCAAAGAAGAATCAACTCTAACTAGCGGTAGCCCGTGGTAGAAAGTATCTAGGGTCAAGGAAAGTCAATGGAGTGGAACCCTGAACAGCGGTAGCCCGTGGTAGGCTTCAGGTAACTATTAACATAGGCAAAGAATAGTAAATACTGTCTAGGATAGAGGTAACCCAAAGAAGAGTCAACTATTGCTAGCGATAGCCCGTGGTAGATGGTATGTAGGGTAGAGGCAACTCAATTGAGAAACAGCCCTGATTAGCGGTAGTCCGTGGTAGGCTATAGGTAACCATTAACATAGGTAACGAATTGTAAAACAACCAAAGGTAAAGGTAACCCAAAGAGGCAACTCTAGATAACGGTCGCCCGTGGTAGAGCTATCTATGGTAGAGGTAGCTCAATGCAATAGCAGCTCTGAATAGCAGTAACCCGTGGTAGACTAGAGGTAACCAATAACTAGGCAACCAGCAGTAAAGAAGACAGTCTATGGCAGAGGTAACCCAAAGAGACAACCCTGTATAGAGGTAGCCCGTGGTAGATGTTCCTATCGAACAGCAAAGACAATTCATTTCAAAAGCTACTCCGAGAAGAGTGAATCTAGGCTAGAGGTAACCCAAGGTGGCAAACCTAAATAACGGTAGCCCGTGGCAGATACCTGTGGTAAAGGCAACCCATGGTAGACATCGATCAATCACTTGTGGCAATTACTGCTTTTATCATTTGGTGCTTTAGATTTATTAGATTCTTTCTAACTATACAGGATGTTCACATTGATCTAAGCTGGTAATGTAGAGAAAGCCAAATGAACCTAGTGTTTTAAATAGTACTCCTTTTTGTTAATAAATCGTGAAAAGGGCAATGGCGGTCAGCTTCCTCAACATTAGAAACACGCATAAAAGATTCTAGTTTTATAAGAACCTTGAGGCTGAAATTCCATGATTACAACGCTTCAAGCAAGAACCCAACAGAGGCTGAAATTTCTAAAAGTTCTTATACAATAGTTTAACAGATTGCACTTTACTTGAAACCTGCAAAATCTTTCATGATGTAAACTTTATCAAAAATGAATATATTGAAAAATTATTCAGTTCATAGATTGCTTCCACTGGCATGTATAAAAACACATTTGCACTGTCCCAACTATAAGCACCTTTTTAAGAACCTTTTGCAGGCTGGATTTGATCATGGCATCAGTTAATTAAGAACCTCATTCAGGCTGCCTCAAGAAAACCTAGGTTCTTTTATACGGGTTTCTACTGTATTCCAAAATAAGGCTGTTGTGTCTACCATGAAGAATCAAATGTAGGGCCTGACTCTGTTCTGACAGATGGACTGGTTGGTCTACCCTGAAGACCCCAAGTTGAAATCATGTGAAGTAGAACACAATCCGTTACGAAATACCAAACGGACTCAGGAAAATGTATATGTTGTCCCGTACTTCCGTTGTGTAAAATGAAGAAAACATACAGTAAGAACCCGCAAAGTAGGAACCATTTTTTAAGAAATCTCAGCCTGATTTAGTTGATAAATAGTACCCTCTTATAAAAACTGTTATATGTTTTAATGGAAAACTAAACAGGCTGGTTTGAAAAAGTGGTTTTTATTTTGCATGTTCTTACTGTACTCCAGAGACTTAGGAGGTTATGACCCCAAATTAAAAGTCCCTGACGCATATCATGAATATATAAGATGCTAAAATTGCATACACAGGAGCCAAGAGCTGCTCAGCCTAAATATTAGTGCCCCAAAATGCTAGAAGTCTCTTCTTACCAAAAATGAACCCTCTTGAATCCTTTTAGCTAATCTAACATGTAGAAATCAATTTGTTTGAAACCGCGTTCCTTACCTTTCGTTAACAAACATGTCCAATTGCAGTCAGATTTCGCGAAGTAAGATGCCCCTATGATATGGTATATCGCTGTAATACTAAGTCACCTCCCAAAAATGGTTTGCGTATCAGTTAGGAGTAAGCTAGACATGCCCAAATTCTTTTTCGTAAAGGCTGTGTGATTGATCCCATTTCTCGTTCACGATTCGTCATCGTCGCTTGCGAAGGAGAAAAGATTCCCGTATTTTTATAAAAAACAATTAATAGAAACTCACCTCACATCGAGAAAGATTTAAGACACTCGACTACAGGCAAAATATTGCAGAAGAAACTTGTTTATTTGGCCTATGAATGTGAATCACACTTCTGTACTTTATACTTGGTAGTTCTTGAGTAATGTCAGCCGGAGGCATGTTTAATTAAATTGGCTATGAATATTTTACGAAGAGGTATATGAAATCTCCATCTGTAAGAAACTATAAAGACACTTTCGTACTCAAAGTGTGATAGTAATAAGAAAGTGCCGGAACTGGGTCAATTTCTTAGTTTCGTACAAAGAATATGTGCCCGACAGCGACCCAAATGAAGGAATAAAGAACAGCGGAATAGAATCAGACTGTCGGACGATACGAAAAAGACCTTAGGTAAAGTCTAGGATTCACCCAAGGGCGCCTTTCTTGTAGGAACTGTGTTTATTCCCAGTACTGATTTCGTGACGTAGTACACAGCGTAATTGCTGTCCTGTCAAGGTCAAGATGACTGTGGTTTCAAATTCCGGTGTTGATGTAATACAAGATCAACTGGTATTCGAAATGACCACAGGGAACCATAGACAGCGTGATTTTCGATTGGTCAACACTAAAATTGCTATAACTAAAGAAACTCTAAGTTTTCTTATGTTATACACGTATTAACAGGACAGCAATTACTCTGCGTACTATGTAACGTAAACAGTACTGGGAATAAACCCAGTTCCTACAAGGTAGGCGCCCTTGATTCACCAAGCTGACTGTCGTAATTCTGACGTATTACCGCCATTGCCCTGATTTTAAGGACTGGTTTATCTGGAATAGGCCCGTCCACTTTTATCTACTCGGTTGCATGGCAGTAATTTCTTTTTTGGTTTTGTCCTTGTACACTTAATATTAGAAACAGATAGTATGAAAGTGTTTCACTGATTACGTTTTCCTATTCTATGTAATCTCTGTCGTTTGGTTATGCATTTTGCCGCTAAGCGTTCCTAACTTCTTTCATCGAGCTTTAACTTGTGCAAGTTTTTTAACAGAAACTAGTTTGTAAGAAACTACGTGTTGAGTCCAAAACAATCCCCTTTAGAAAGGCCACTGCTCCCTGGATATCAAGACGAAAATGTTGGCTAATATATTATGTGATGGTGGACATTTTCATATCCATTTTAGAATTTACCTGACTGAAATCGGCCACTCCATTCTGAAATTAAAGGGAATAGACATAGCTATATCGACAAGTTGCTATAAATAGGCACAAGAAACGCCCACAAACCCATTGTTTCCTTCGCCACACAATGAAACCGCAGGCGTCAAAGTTGTTGAATACAATAGATTATATTTTTAACTTGGCCCGGGCCAGCTTTTAACTATGTCGATTCCCTTTAAGGAGGATTTTCTGGAAAGAACCCCTTTAAGAAACTTTCAAAACAGGCCTAAAATCACGACCACATTTTCCTAATATTTCTGCCTTACAGCAATGACTTCTACACGCTTGAGCACATGTTATCCTCTTGGTAGGATGAAATCGCCCGGAATATTGTTGTTGGTTACCAGGGATGACACTTTCATCCTTCCAAAGGGATATCACGTGGTAAAAGCATGTAAAAGTCCTTCGTGTGTAAGGTAGGCGATTTTTAGAATTTCTAGATTCCCATCTCGTTCTTGCAGAAGGCTAAAGATTCTGCAACAACGGATAAAACAAACATGAAATTGGCGAAATTTTCTGAATTTTTCTCTGAATGTGTTCAGATATTCGAGTGCGCGAATGATTGGCTGCAAATCACAATTACACATTAGGGGAGTTGTAGGAGGAAATAGTGCTCGCAAAATCATTTGTACTTGAAGCAATTAGTAGCCTCCGTGCAGTCTTTCTTTTGTACAAAATTGAAAAGACGAGAAAATAGAACTTTCCGGTTCTCTCAATTTACAAAAAGACTCCACGCTAGCTAAATAATTGGCGGATTCAAGGGTTTGCATTTTCCTGTTTCGCATACTCCAAACAAGTGCTGATAATAACACTGTGTACAAGGAGGCGCATTTTCTCTTGAACGAAAAAACACGGTTTTCTTTCGCGAGAGAAATTCTTCCTTTTTCGCTTGAAACTTTATTCTGTGAAAATGCGCTGTTTTGAAAATGACGCCACACAAGCACACAAGTGAGGAACAGGGATCTGGAAAGAATTCCGAGAAATGATAAATAAGCAAAATTTTTGACGCCTCTTCACAATAATGACTCATAGCAATGCTCCTCCTCAAACTTCATACTCTGCACATTCACGATTTTACGACGGACCCTTCTTAATTCGTCAAATCATATTTTGAAAATATATGAAAATATTAAAACTCTTCACACAAAACTCTGTATTAGAAATAGAAATTTTGGGAAAGGTTAACTAAAATCTGAAAGTTGATATCCGTGTAAAGTTCAGAGTTTACAGCTTTTTGATTTCGCGGTTTTCGCGATTATGAATCAGATGTGATGTCGTACACTTCAATTTGAAACAGAAGAGAAACAGAAACCCCACGCAGTGACGACAGCAGTGAAGAAGAAGTGAGGTGTGTAAGAAGATTTTGGTAAGTTCAAATTCTTTCTCGGTAGTGAAATAAATGTTAATCAAGTTCCAACTTTGTGAATGCAAAAGAACTTAATTAGAATGATCTTTTTCGTTGCGCTGTTGTTGTACTGACATTCCTTGTTCATTAGGGCCCAAAATGGAATGCAAAATATTGGGCCTAAAATTTAGGCCATGTTTTCATTGTTTTGCAAATTGTCGTTGTTAGTGGTGCATATTTTGCACCATTTTTGTTTAAGTAAGGCATATATAATAGATAACTTCTGTACAACTTTTTGTTGATTTTGCTTCTTGTTCTTTCTTGGAGCCAAAGATTTTGAACTTTTCAGAAATATAAATGGTGCACTTTGTAATTCATTTCTTTGTTCTTGTTATGTCTCTCTTGCATGGTGAAGTGAAGAGAGCGTGTAAATACTAGTTCACAGTTTCATAAAGCACTAGACCTAATTGGTATGTCATGCATTTGTGAAAGAAAGGTGCTACGAAGAACAATATGGAACAATGGCAGTGTCTTCTAAGCATGGCACCAGAGGGAATTCTTTACATGAGCCTTCGTTGTGACTCAATAAATTTTAATCAATCTGATTGGTTGATCTATTATTGTACGAAAAAGATCGCGATGAAAGATTCCCCAACAGCTTCTTCTGCGCAATCATCTATTGTTGCACATCCAAAATAATTTCTTCACAAAATGTCTGTGGATCGCACCAGGTAATTTACTTAAAAGTTATTTCACATGCATAGGCTGTAACTGTGGATTGGTGTTTTTCTAAGACCCAGGGTGCATTCCATGTACTTAGGCCTGAAGATCTTTTTGTCGGCGTAGCGGCGTCATTTTTTCAATAAAATCAGTTCTTGGCGCGACAGCATACGAAAATCTGCCTACCTTGTAGCCTGCGTGCAGACTATACCCAAGGAAAAGGTATAGTCTGCGCAGCGCCGCTCACTTTTGTGTAGTGCGTGCTTCAGCATTTATTTCGCAATGGTGATAACAAAGAAAGCTTATTGTTGTAGCAGCCAATAAGATGACTTTCCCGTGAAACAAGGAAGCAATCAGATTTGAGAACAGCCATCATGTGATTAAATCTCAGGTTTCACTTTGTTCTCTAGGCAAACTTCATTAGCAACACAATACTCTGGAATTTTAACTACCCTACTGCAGACAATAAACTGACGCCAAGGAGAAAGGGTCATTCAAATGCCATTGAAATAAATAGCTGACGCATACAATACACGAAATAGAGCGGCGTTGCGCAGACTATACCTTTTCTTCAGTTAGGTATTGTCTGCACGCAGGCTACCTACCTTGGTGTTATTATGAAGTTGTCCTCGATCTTTTCTTATTTGAATTAGCAGTCTCTTTTAATATGATCAAATATATATGACGTGTATTCTCTCTCCCTGAAAATAGCTGGCGTACGAAAGCTTAGGGCTCGGCGTACCTTCGGCGTAGGTTTTACATGGAATGCACCCTGGTCTAAGACAGATAGCTGAAACTTTTGAAACTATTCACACAAATCTTGCGGGCTTTCATAATGTAATGCATTTTTTCTCATTTGCAGATTCTTTATACAAGATGAGTTATCCACCAAATTATGGACCACCTGCAGGAGGCATTGGCTTTGAAGGAATAGGTGGCAATGCTGCACCCTATCCCCCTGCAGGGGGGCCTGGTTATCCTGCTACTGGAGCAGCACCTTACCCTGGTGTAAGTGCATTTACATTCATTTTTTAAGAAACAGTTTACGAAACGGTAACTTTTTAAGAAACTGTAGGCTCAATTTTTCAAAAGTTAAGAAACTACTCTACCTGAATTAAGACATTTAAGAAGCTTTAGCAATTAGCACTCAAAACGTTTGACACTATGCTGTAATAGCAACTGCTTTGACATTGTTTTGAGTGTGAACCATGTTATACTTGTTTCGAGATCTTATCAAGTAATTTGGGAGCCCTTCTAACAAAAATGAACTATCTCTACACTTCCAGATTAAAAATGTAAGACACTCAGAAACTTTTGGAAGTGAAAGTGTCCTAAAATTGAAGAGATTACCTGCATTACCAGTCCTGGACCTAAGTTTCTTATAAAAGATGAGTGTAGCTAGTACAGACCACAGAGCAGAAATTTGTAAAATGATATCATCGCACATTCTGACATTTGGTGCAACTGAGTGTTTTGAGATGACCAATGATATACTTAGAAATAAGATATGTGAAGTTTTACAGTACTGTATGTCAAAAATTGTTGCAGGGAGCAATGGGGAACAAAATTGTGACTTTTTGCACATGCATGTACAGTTTCCACACTGTCAGCATAGCCTATACAGTGGCACTCTGGCTTGTAAAATCAACATTCAGCATTCAATCAACATTATCATACCAGCAGCCTTAAGGGGCATTCTTTGCAAAACAAAATAAACAACATTTTCGAACCAAAGTTGGCTGCAGGTGCAAGGTATGCAGGTTGCAAAGGCCCCTTTTGAAAATTGGAGAAAGGGAAATATTGATTTTTGGACTCTACCATTTCTTCAGTAAGATGCAGAGATTTGTTTTGTTGTTAGAAAGAAAAGCCAGTTCTCATGCGTAAAGCTGAGTGGAAACTTGGCATGGAGCGATACAATAATTAGTATTGGTATTCTAAGGTTAGCTCATAAGGTGAAGACTCAAAATATATTTGTAACCAAGTAGATGTTCTAGAATTGCAATATGGGATTGAACAAATTGGATTGTGGTAGCGTCACTGTGCAGAGGCTGCAGGTTAGAATCAATATTCAATCTCATGCAATGCTGTAATATTTTCAACAATTATATTTTGATTTAAAGTACAGAAGTTTTATATCCATCTTAAGTTTTCATTGCCTTTGTCAAATCATTACTTGGAACTTAGTGAAATAGCAGAAAAATGAGATCATCACGCAATCTGTTACTTATGAGAAGTGTTATAAGTTTAGCTAAAGATCAAAGTAGCAGGCTATTTTGAGAAATGTTACAGGGAGATACCAAGATGGTGCACTCGCAAATTTTGCATATGTGCTCACAGTTCCAATTGTATTTCCTTGCAGTTTCAGTTCAAAACATTGTACTACTGGCAAATTGAGCCATGTTTTGACTTTTTCATCAATAATAAAAGACAACATTTTGTCTTTGGTCATGTCCAACATAATGTTCCTACATTCAATTGCAAAAATCAATGCTTAGTAATTCTGTAGTTAAAAAGTAGTCTGTATTTAATAGTGGTCAAATTTCTTTTTTACCAGGCTGGACCTGGATATCCAGGAGGGCAACCGTATCAACCCCCACCAGCTGCAAATCCATATGCACCACCACCATCAACAGGTATTTAGTATGTTTTGCTCTTGTAGATTTTTTTAAAGTATTCAATCGTGATTTATATTTCGTAATATATAAAGTATATATCATATACAGAAAAATGAGAAGATTTTAACGAAGAGTTATGACAAAGGGCCATGGACCTGATTAGCACTTAGCTATGCCTGACATCCCAGTTCTTGGTGCTAAAACCACAACTTCACCTTCAAAGCAATAGTTTCACAGGCTGCGAAACAATACCATTAACCACAGCTTCACCTTCAAAGCTATAGTTTCACAGGCTGCATACCAATTGAATGTATGAGAAGATCATATATATACTCTTGCACCAACCAAAGTAAGAAGATTTTGTTAAATTTTGAAACACTAGTTGCTGGATATTTGTCAAAAGTTTTCTCACACTCTCTTGCAAGTATTCAATATGTCATTTCCAAGAAGTTATCAGAAACATGCAGCCTGCTGAAATTGTCTTTGGGGCTGTAGAAGTTTTGAAAGTCCTCAGATACAGTACAGGTATTGCGCACATTAACAGGATGAGAGCTCTTTACATTATGATAATAATTCTTGAGCTAGATGAAGACTGTAAATCTTTCTAAACAAGAATGTTTAGGCAGGAAAACCATGCTAATGTGTCCAAGGCATGTACTGTATATCTTGCATCTGGGTACCTTGTACAATAATGGTATTGTTTTGCAGCCTGTGAAACTATAGCTTTGAAGGTGAAGTTGTGGTTAATGGTATTGTTTCGCAGCCTGTGAAACTATTGCTTTGAAGGTGAAGTTGTGGTTTTAGCACCAAGAACTGGGATGTCAGGCATAGCTAAGTGCTAATCAGGTCCATGGCCCTTTGTCATAACTCTTAGTTGTGAGAGTATGAACCACCAACCTCTAAACTACATTATTCTCTTACACCTGCACCACACTTTAGGTTAGTATCTATCAAAAGAAATGATCAACCACAATAGTTTGGAAAGACATCCTGAACTCTTTTATGATTTCAGTGAGTGCTCTCCAGATGTTCAGTTCCTGATGATAATAGTCATCCTACAAACCAAATGCCTGTTCTGTGTGTATGAAATGATATATAAGGGAATTTTGAAAATATGCTCAAATTATCTGGTCAGTTATATATACTCTTTAGTATCTGTTCCAGCTAGAAAGTGTTAGAAAGCCTAGAAACGTATAAAAAACTCTGCAGATCTTTGAAACTTTCTGATTTTTAATTGTTTTATTTCAGGAATGCCACCATACAATGGTGCGCCAAGTTATGCAGCCCCACCTGCTCCAAATTTGTCATTTCAAGTAAGCTAAACATACAGTATTTATATCTGTTATTTAAAGTACTTTGATCCTTTGCTTGGCTAGATTCATGACTTTTTCATTATACAGTAGAATTGCTACTGTATGTCAAAGGTACTGCAGGTTCCTTGGAAACAATGAAAGCAAGACAGCAAATCCCTTGGGGTTAGGGCAGGAAGGGGGAAGAAATAACAAACTTGTAATATTTCTCTTGCTCAAGATGATTCCCCTTTTTCATGACCTCAGAGGATGATAGATGAACATAATTGTTACCCTGATAGATAATAGTTTGTATCTGCTTTCAAGAATAAGCAGAAATTTCTTGTGAAGTTCTAAGTTGCCAAGATTGTGAAACCCATGACACATAAAGTTTTATTATTTTTATCAAGTCTTTTTGCACACACACCGGCTTT
>REGL01000783.1:23964-48007 GCA_004194395.1 Aurelia aurita complex sp. Pacific | reverse complement strand
GTCCTGGGTATGACCTAAAACTGCATCCGGTGGTGAGGCTTCAGTTCGGGAGTTCTGAAGTTCTGGGGATATGTGGAGCTACCCCTTAGTCACCATTGCTCTCGGGTCCATCCTGGCCCAGGATGGTAGCACCCGATAGGGCCCCAGCTATGGGCAAATAGTGGCGGTTCTGCAGTGTCAAATCGACAGTGATTTCCGGCAAATGGCAGCTCTGTTTGTCAACTCGGCAGCAGTCTTGGCAAAAGCAACAGGTTTTTTCTGCGGTCGTCTCAGCTATGCTGTGCCACCGAACTACAGAAGACTCCTGCCAAGGGACATTAAATTGCACCGATTAGTGTCGTCATCTATGGTGCAGCCTCACTTTTTGAATATGGATACAGTAAATGATAGTTTTGGAGATCAGGCTACCGCATACGGGGCAACCGATGCGCCACATCGTACGGCGGTGGTGAGAAATATGCGAAGACCGTGCAAGACAGCAAGAAAATATCGAAGATATCATCCTTTAATTCTCGGTGCATGGAATGTACGAACAACAAATGATAATGCGGACTCTATAAGACCTGAACGAGCCACAGCGATCATCTGTAGAGAGCTGGAAATCTTTCAAATCTTTAAAAAGGTGGTTGTGAAATTCTATGACATTTTTCTTTGAATTGAATGACTTGAAAGGAACTTATGGTACTTTGCTGTAAATTTGCCATGGACATTTTTTGATCATCTCTTGATTGTTTTCAAAATGGCAGCAATTTAACCATTTTAAAGAAGATCATGGAAAATTTTGAAAACATTTAAAATCATCCTAAATCCTAAACCAAAAGAGGAAAAATGCTATAACCTTTAGAAAAACCGTAGTTTCTGAAGATCTACAATATGGTGGCAAGCAGAAATCTGTAGCTCTTCTGGTTTAGAATTTAGAAATTTGATGATGTAGCCTGAAATTTAATAAATACCGCCATTTTGAAACTGATCAAGATATCAATAAATTTCCATGGCAGATTTACAGCAAAAAATCCTCCCAAGCCATTTAATTGAAAGAAAACTGTAATAGAACTTTCACCGACCTTTTTAAAGATTTGAGCCATATGCTTGTTTGATAGATTTAGAATGAATCAAAGTTTAGTTGATAGCCAAAAGGTTGAAGTACTGTGGTTTTGTAATAATTCATCTATTTTTCTGAGCATTATCAAACAGGGGTAAAATTGGATTCATGAAAGTTCCTTTTCTTCAAAATTTGCAAAAAAAGAATAAATAACCTCCTCATTTAGAGCAAGATGCAAATGCTCTTTATTTCTCTCAAGGCTTGAAGATTGATTGTTGCAAAAGTATCAGATCACATATGCTGTTGCTTTTATAAAGATTTGATTCTGAGCTCTTGAGCACAACAAAATGTGTTTAAGTGATTAGATTGTTTGTAATCTGATGGTGGTTTTTAGGTGGTTTTTAGGCCTCTTGTCACGATTTATTGAAGTTGGAAATCTGTTGACTTAAAGTTGCGTGGTATTTTTCTCAATTTTCAGGCCCCTAATCTGCAGCTACATCGACACACTACGTTGCCATCAAAATTAGTAAGTCCCAAATATTTTTCTAAATTCAAAGTTCAATGCTACTCATCATTAAATGATATGAAAAATGTCTGGTTTATGATATATATTGTATTTTGGATACCACAAGGCTGGATGTGCAAGGTAGTTGAATGTACCAGTTGTCCCCAAAAAAAGCATACAAATTTGGTTGACTCTAGTGGTATGAATTTAGCTTTAATCAATGGCTAATCACTCTCAAAATGTTCCTCAATAGTTAACTTGAATATAGATACCTCGTTTGTAGGTATTTGTGCTTCGAGAGCAGAAATATTAATCTTGAAAGCTCCAATTTGCTTCATGCAAACCAGAGCTTTATCCTTTTGGCCTAAGCAAGTTTCACATCGAAATTAGGAACTCAAATTAATGAAAAATTAAGAAACTGCCCAATGGGTGACTGTGGGGTGACTTCTGGGAAACAGAATAACACAAGGTCTACTACTGTTCAAATTCATCAAGGCTATCGTTGATTTATACGCTGTGCCGTAAGAATTTGCTTAGGCCAAGGGCTAAGTTCTGGTTTGCAGGAAGAGGCAAATTTGAGCATTCAAGATTAACAGGTCTGCTCTTAAAGCACCAATACCAACAAACGAGGTACCAATGTTCAAATTAACTATCGAGGAGCATTTCTAGAGTGATTAGAGATTTATTGAAGCTAAATTCACATCACTGGAGTCAACCAAATCCGTATACATTTTTTTTGGGACATCCGTTAGAATTCGAAGAATTTTTTGATTTTCCAAAGATGTTTGTATGGTAGCAAATCTTTCCAATTGATGATTTAATTTCATTGGTGACAGCAGGCTTAGTCTGTTCCATAACGATTTCGTTTTTGGAAGAAACAGATCAATGTTGGTTATGTAACCATTTCAATCTTTCTCAATAGATGTCGTGTCAAGGTACTGTGAAAGAGCATGCGCCATTTTACCCACAAGCAGACGCTGAAGTCTTAAGAAAAGCAATGAAAGGATGGGGTAAGGGCATTCTTGCTTCTATTACCAAGTGCACAGTGTACCAGTGCAGCTTTGATACGTTACAATGTTGTTTTGGTTCAAGGGCGTTTACATTGCTTCAGAACCAAACGGATCCCTTAACTTAAATGTTCTGTTTCTTTGTAAGGTCTGTGATAAAAATACGTTGGACATATTTTGAAGAAGGGGTATTAATCTTTAGTCTTAGTTGTAAATTGTATTTGGCGAATTTTGTTGACGTCTTCCCGAGTAATACAGTAGTGTCCCGCATATAAAAAACACAAATATAAGAAACACAGACCCTGATTTTCGAAATAATATCCCATTTTATAAGAAAATTGTTCAGGTCTGAAAAAAAGCTTGTTTCTTATTCAAAAACTATGGATTGAAACCTAGGAATTTTCAGCTTTCCAGTTGTATTTAACAGTACCTATTCAACTGAAAAAAATAATTTTGTATGCAAAGAGCACCTTCCTGAAATAGCTGTAGCATTTTCTGGAAGTGAAAATTTACAAATACAATTCAAAATAATAATCATCAATAGAGATCATGTCTGGTTCAACAGTATATGATTTTTGTAATAAGAAACTTTACCCTGATTTGCAAGTTTATCTCATTTTATAAGAAACGCATCAGACCTGAAATTGAAAAAGTTGTTTCTTATATGCGGAACACTACTGTAAACGGTGCTGTTTTAGTCTGGAGAGAGCCTAAATTTATCAAACATGAATCTGATTTCTTAAGGACTTAGTTTGAAATGCCAATAGAAAATCCAGGATTTCCACACAAAATCCAATCATCAATTCCCCCTTCTTTCTCGCATTACTTTCTTTATCGAGACTTGAAAGATTTCTGGGACTATTGGTACCGTGGTCCGCTATTTTTTCACCCCTACTTCAACGCAGACTTATCACGTTAGCTTCAATGTTTACCGTCTTTCTTTTCTTTTGAAGGATGTGACGAAAAGGCAGTGACACACATTCTTGCAACAAGATCGAATGCACAAAGACAGAAAATCAAACTTGAATACAAAACTGCATACGGACGTGTAAGTAATTAATGTAAAAATTGTGGGTTTCAGATGCTGATTGATAGTTACTCCAGTTATTTATTGAATATGGAAGAAACTTGCAGGAACTAATGACTTAAATTGGTAGATTTCTTAGCGTTTTACTTGGCTTAGATAATTACTTCTTTCCACAATTTTTTTTTGAAATAGGTACTCCTGGTTAGATGATTTCTTGCGTATTAAATCACTGACCCCGTTTCGTCCTCGTTTCTCTTTTACAGCACCCTCTAAGGTTAAGGTGCTTATGCCTCCTCTGAGATTATTGTATTATTTTAGCTGAGATTATTGTATTATTATTGTATTATTGTATTATTTTATTTGTTTATTATTTTAATATTATTTTAAATTTTATTATTTTATTGTATTATATACCACGGAGTAGACTTGGAGCAAGTCTGCAAGGTGATTAATCTTAAAGATAGAGTTTTATTCTATGTTATCACTTTACCTTATAGGACTTGATAAAAGACCTCAAAAGTGAACTTGGTGGCCACTTAGAAGCCGTGATTGTGGGATTAATGCTACCCCCTGCGGAGTATGATGCCACATGGCTCAGGAAGGCAATGAAGGTAGGGGCTATTCTTTGCTTTTTTTGTTTAATATTGTCTTGTAATTCATGAATAGACCTGCTAGCTATGCTACGAATCTGGATTGAGTGATATTTGTATTTCATTATTTGGCAAATATATCAACGACTAAATTATCCCCAGGCATGGCCGATCTTGTGATAGGTTTAAAAACTAGCAAAATTAACTCTGTTGAGGCCCTCTGGCTTAAGGGATAGTTTTAGCTTTAGAGTGATTTTTGCCAAACAACATTTGAATTTCATTGCAGGGCTTGGGTACAGACGAAGATACTCTTGTAGAAGTACTTTGCACTCGAACGAACGTTGAACTGCGCGAGATCAACGCTGCTTACACCAGACGTACGTTATTTCTCCTAGCATTGATTTCTTGTTGTTTTTGCTTTCATATTCAATATAATATTTTACATATTACTGAAAGACGCTACGCATGGACTACTGTACTACACTACTGGGACGAAACCACGAAGGGCAAGAGATAACGACTACCAGGGATAAATAGTATTTATCCCTGATGACTACCTCGTGGCCGTTACATAAAGAACATGCAACTAAATTCAACTAAATATACAACTACAAATAGCTAAACGTAAGTGAATTTTACCAACAGATGCTAGAGCCAGTTTCACACTGAATATCAGGCCAGCATAGTCGATATTGCTGGAAAAAGGACATCTGCCGAGAGAACAATGACAACAACAACTTTCGCCATTTTATTCCCCTCCAGAGGCCCTATCGTCCAAGACACCGTGCCCATGCTATAGAATTAGGGGCTCTTTTCACAAGATTGTTGATCGGAAGATTCAGTTTAAATGGAAACAAATTATCATTCACTATTTGTGCCTATGATCCAATGCGAAACAGACGTACAAGCAAACGAAAAATTCAAAGGAGGGGATTTGTGGCCTGAAATCTTTTCTTGCTTTAGAGACTTTTAGGCAGACACTGGCTGGAAAGCAAACATGGGTTGAGATCGTTTACACTGTACCAATACTAACCTAAAGTTTTTCATGATGTTTTTTATGAGACTGCTTCGCAATACCAGTCTCTTGTTTCAAAAGGTCACCTTGATTATTTAGTTTTACTTCAGGAAGCTGAAACAGCATGGAATTCAGTGGCATAATTATGCAAGAAGAAGGCTCTTAGATTGGTACTCCTGGATACTGAAATAGACGTCTCCCCCACTTGTTATTAGTTTTGAAAATAGTTTACCCGGACATCCTTATGCCAGATCCCCCGTTGTTTATTACTTTCGAACTTCTGGAAAAGTTAAATATGCGAAATAGTTTTCCTGAACTGTGACTAACTGTAGTTTCTCGTTTTTGATAGTTATATTATTCTTAACTCGTTGTATTTGTTATATTCTTGGGCTTTACAGTAGAGCGGCATCGCCCTAATTGAGCACCCTTCAAAGAAAATGCTATGTATTTCCCAAGCAAGTCGTTTCAAAAAGTAACTTGCAGTGAAAAGGTTCTTTCACCTTTTTGCTCATTTGGGGCGATTTCGCTCTAATCTCGTTTTGTTTTTGTTTCAGTATTTGATCGCAACTTAGAAAAAGATGTGCATTCAGAAACATCTGGTCATTTCAGGCGACTTTTAATCTCACAAGTCCAGGTAGCTATTTTCTGTTATTTGAATCTACATTGTTTATTATGCCACAAGGTTTCAATTTCGTAACATTACTTTGAGTGTAAAAATGTGCGATATTGAACGTGCACGTCATAATTCAGGGAAATTTCAGGGATATATTATCATAAAATTTGCAATAACGAACAATTGCAAACGATACCATAGGGAACATGTAAATGCTTAGCAACTCTGCGGCCATTACACTTGGCATAGAATCACACATATTACAAAAGTTACTACTCAGGGATTTGCTACTAATATGAAAATTATCGATCTTACCATTAATTGCAGTTAGTCAGAAATGTTACAGATATTTAATCGAGAATTCAGCCGTTTTTGCTTTGTTTTTGGAAACAGCTTCGTGCAAGAGATCACAAGTATTGTTGTAAGGAAGGGTTAATTTAGTGGAATGAACACTCGACTTTCAGTTTAGATCTTTGCCTTCCAACAAAGGATTTACTTAGTTGGATGGGTGCCCATTGCGGTTTTTTTGTCAATTTCTTTATCGTTGGATTACATAGAAAAATATAGCTAAAAGTAATCAGCTAATTAATTGCAACGTTAGTTAAAATTTTAAAATACAAATATTACATCAGATCAGAAAAAAGGGGATAAAATATTTACAATTCCTCAAAAGTATCCAGTATAAAAGCATAAAAGCGTATAAAAGCATATATCTAAATAATATTATCATAAAAAGCCCAAATTCGGAATAAAAACGCGGCATAATTTACATGGACAATTTTCTCCGTTCCAATTTTTATTTTTGTTTTAAACTGGCAAATGGATTCTGAACTTCGTATAGTTGGTGGTAACGTTTGCCACAACTGCGGACCTTTGAAACGGATGCTTTCTGTCCCGTTGTTGACAGATCTCACCCTAGGTTGGAAGAATTCGTTATTGTTACGCAAATTGTAATGACTTTCATTTTCAGAGAAAATTTCCTGCATGAATGAAGGGCTCAGGTTATTTTTTGTTTTGTACATCTCAGTCATAGGTAACTGCAAGTTCTTTGTATGAATCGTAACAGCACAGTCCTTCTCTAATAGCTCACTGTAAGTAGATTCGGTATCCTTATAAGTAATTCTCAGAGCCCTTTCTTATATTCCTCGATACTTTAAGGGTTTTAACTTTGATCACCCTAATATTTCACGCAATTTTTTTCAGGGAGCCAGGGATGAGTCACCTGCGGTTGATCTTGCCAAAGCACAGCAAGAAGCACAAGTAAGTTTGATTTCTGATTCCTTTTGTTGCCTGCCTTTAGAAATTCCTATCATTGTCCAATTTTTATCATTGATTCATTCTGAGGTATGGCAGTTCCTTTTAGGCATTTACTATCAGATGAGGTGTCCCAAAAAAGTACTCCCTTTTTGAAAAATCGCCAAAAATCGATTATCGAACCTATCATAAAGTTTATTTGATCTTTTTGATCAAATATCCAAATATGTTCAAAGATAGATAAGATGTTTATTTTTCAATGGTTAATGGGTATAAACTGACAGTTTGGAAAACCTTTTTCTGAACTCAGTGATAACTCAGCTGAACTTGCTTATTCTAAACCATATGGTCACTCTGAAAATTATTTAGTCATTGATCTACCTGTCAACAACACAAATTAAAGCATGGGCCATGTTATCAATTTTTGATGATATTTGAAACAGGAGTTCCTTTTTTGGACACCTACCCAGTATAAAGAATTGTGAGGAAATGTAATCAAAGGTTGGTGATATTTCAAACATGAGTTCTTTTTTAGACACCTACCCGTATAAAGAATTGCAAGGAAATTCAGATGCAAAAAAGACGGAATTTAGCATGCTCATTTCTTTTTTATTTTTCTTGAACATCCCGTTGCATCCCATGCCCTCATATCAATCGTAACCCTTTTTCAACTTTACCTCAATGCAGTCTCAAGGTCAAAACTGTGATTAAAGTTAATTTTGTTTTGTGTTTGTTCTTTTCCTACCTTGCATCCGAAGGTAGTTTTAGGACGCTGAGAAGCTAAGCTGATCAAAGCAGCGTCCTGGTCCTTCCTCTCGATGTGACCACACCTTGTTATTCCTTTAGCCTGGAATAACAGAGAGTTAGCGACTCTCCTCATTCTGCGTAGCAGGCTCGGCTAGGCGAGGACTCGAACCACCAACCAGATTGGTAGTCAAGCGTGCTACCACTGAGTTACCACTGAGTTACCTCTGAGTTACCACTGAGTTACCCATCCCCACAGAGTTAGTTTATTGAAACTATGCAGTCAAATATGGCATCTTGTATTTCTCTGATTTCAGGAACTTTATAAAGCCGGTGAAGCAAGATGGGGAACTGATGAAACAAGGTTTGATTTTTTGTAATTATAAATTAACTTCACTGATTTCATAGTTGTATAATATACTAATCTTCTGAAAAGAACTTCACGACAAAAACCAGCAGCCTTTGCCATCGTTTGTGTTTGTTTTTGTGTATTTCTTACATTCAGTTATTCTGGAAGCTGTGCAGAACAAATCGCTGACTTCGCGCAAAGCATGCTGGTCTTTGTACTCCCTTTGATGTTTCTTTTGACAGTAAGTTAATTTTACCTAAGCTGATCTCAAATTTTCCCACCAAAAGCTGGCATGAATTGCCAAAGATACAGCTTGTGGTTGCGTTAGGTTATATATTGATACGTCAACGTTTTAGCAGAATCGAAACTACATGGGTGTTGAATTTTTCGTTACAGATTCAATGTTATTTTAGCCTCAAGAAGTTATCCACAACTTCGTGCCACGTTTGAAGAATATAGAAAGGTTGGTTATGTCTCGGGTTTTGTTACGTCCAAACTGAAAGTAAATCTTAAGAAAATATTTCATACTTGTTGGAATTGAAAGACAATTTTGATAGATGATAATTAGGGAGGTAATCGTTTGTTTGCTGTAATGTTTCTACCGCGTGAGTCAGTAAAAATAATCCCCTTGTGGAAGGCCACTGGTCCATGAATATCAAAGTAATTATATTTAAAACCATTTTATTTTATTGCCAATATGTTCAATTAGGTTCAGTAATTTACCCTGCTTTCATCAGCCATTCCTTCCCGTGGATATGGGCGATTTTCTGCAGAAAGCCCCTTCCAAAAACCTGCAAAAATGAATGAAAACAATGAGCAAATTTTTCTTCCTAAAATTGATGACACTCACATAAATTTATGTAATTTGTCCTCTTGGGAGAATGGAATCCACCTGAATAGGTCATCGATACCAGGACGAGGACTTGTTCATCCTCCCAAGAGGATAGCACGTGCTAAAGCGTCCACAAATCATTGCTGTAAGGTCATTGTAAGGCAAGTTTATTCATGATTTTGGGCACGTTTTGAAGGTTTTTTGAAAAGGCTTTCTCGAGAAAATCCCTTAAAATTTCAGAATGAAGTGGCCGATTTCAGTCGGGTAAATTTTATAGTAGATTTGAACATTTCTACCATTAAACGATGTTTTTGCCGATATCATTGTCTTGATATCCTGGGAGCCGTGACCTTTCAAACGGGGTTCTTTTTTCTGACTCAGTCGGTAGCTTGCAGTGTAGTATATAAAACTTTTCCCAATCTCTCAAGCTTTGGCTTTGAACGAATAACGATTTTTACTGAGATGAATATTTTTGCAGATATGCAAACACTCAATTGAGCAATCGATTGACAGAGAAATGTCTGGAGATTTAAAGAAAGGAATGCTTACAGTCGGTAGGTAAACATTGTTCTTATGTTTTAAAGGTAATGTGTCCATGTAAATACAGCCGCTTTGCTGGGGTCAGGCATGCCAATTTCACGTGATATTTCATGTGATGTGATCACAGTACGGTGTGGCTATGACATCATCAAATATCTAGATCTTAAACCAGAAAAGATACAGATTCCTGCTTTCCACCATGTTGTAGATGTTAACAAAATGTGGTTTTATTGAACGTTATATCATTTGTCCTCTATTGGTTTAGGATAAGTTCCTTTCAAGCCATTCAATTCAAAGAAAAATGCCACAGAATTTTACACCCACCTTTTTTAAGATTTAAAAGATTGAGCCCTAGTTTCTTCCAAACCATTTAATCCAAATAAAGATTTGATTGCCATTTTCGCCATGCCTTTCCTAAACTGACAGAGTCGTAGTTTTCTTGACTGTTTCCCACCAGATTCAGAAGTTACACTTTACGATTTTGCGGTGTGGATTTGAGGCATTCTTAGAAGTGAAGCAATGAGAATAGACCTTGTAGCTATTCTACAAAAGAGCCTGGATCGAGCGTTTTTTTTTATACATTTTGATACGCGAGGCTCGATCGAGTGGTGTTAGAGCTTCTGTCGCTATTGTGCACATTCGAAAATTCCGCAAAATGTAGCAATACATCGTTCGATTCTGATTCTTTTCAGAATAGCTAAAAGGTCTATTCATTCCATGGTGAATACAAAACAAACACGCCGTTTATTTCAGTTCTTTCTATATGTGTCGTTGACTTATTTTCTTTCTTTTTCTCATCTTCAACAGTAAAATGCGTGAAGAATACACCATCATATTTTGCTGAGGCATTGTATTATTCAATGAAGGTATGTTATTGCTTTAAAGCTTTGTTGTAAGACTTGAAAGTCATTACCTCTCACCATTTTGTTGCAACAGCTTTTGTCCTAGACTCTCCGGGGTTTACTGATTTTAATGTACGTAGAGACGTGAATCATAAGAACTTGGCATGATTTTTCGCCAGATACCAGACTAACGGCACGTAAAAGATACCTAGACTTATGACGATGAGTCCCTTGTATCCCTGCGGTAAACCTTATTCGACAGGGACTCATAATAAAACAGTGAAAAGCTGACCCTATCATGTCCATTCGATCGATCGAATCTGGGTCGAACGACTGCTTCTGCTCTATTCAGCGGTCACTACTCAGAAAGGAATTGCGATAGAAACCACGGCAAGCAGACACTTAATCAACGAAACCTGGTATTCATCTGAAGGAGAACGTTAACTTTACCTGATTAGTGCAAACTAAGTCTTTTAATGCTGCAATGTCCATGTTTTCAAGACCAAAACATACCAGAGAAATCTTGAAGTACCTGCCACAGCAACTTCCTTCAAATCTAGTCAACTGCGTCAATCGAATCAAGTGCTCGAAAGTTATCCTTCTTTGCCAAATCTCGCAATCTGATTGGTATTCTAGGAAGCTCAGAGTTTGGGCCTAAATAAGGTCTGGTTTTCCAGAGTAATATTATGTGTCTCTGTTGACCGAAGCGCCATCATCAAATCAAAGAGCACAGCGAAACAAGAGATTTCAGGTCATAAGTCAGGTCATCAAGACAATGTATAAGAGTTTAGTGGAGCCTTACTTTACATATTGCTGTCCTGTCTGGGGAAATGCTGGGGTGACTGCCATTGAAAAATTGCAGAAACTTCAAAATCGGGCTGCAAAACTCGTCACCAACAGTCCATTTGATGCTACTGCTTTACCAGTTATTCGGGCGCTTAAATGGCCGACTGTCAGGGAGCTTATTGATTTTGAAGCTCAGAAAATGGTCTTTAAATCCCTTAATGGGGACGTGCCTTCTTATATGAAAGACATGTTCACGAGAGTCAACAACTCTACCAGTCGTTCTCTTAGAATCGCCGAAGTCAATCTCAGGTTGCCATTATTAAAATCGGCAGGGGGGCAGAAATGTTTCGCGTACCGAGGCGCCAAGCTTTGGAACAGTCTTGGCCCTGAGATCCGAAATACTTCATCCCTGAGAGCGTTTAAAAAGAAGGTGCAACCATGAATTTCTCACCAATTCTTTTCTGTTTTCTTTTATTTATTTATGACAATTTGTGATTAGTTTAGGTTTAGGTTTAGGTTTAGGTTTTATAGCAAATGTCGTTTTTATTGTAAATTAGTAGTTATTTGTAAGTTTTTAGCATGGCCCCCTGTAAATCAATTATTGTTATTGAGGGGCTACCATGGGTAAAAAAGATAAAATGAAATGAAATGAAATGAAATAAGTCTAGACGATACCCGAGTGGCATTTTAACTATGACACCATCACCAGGGAGCTGTTAAACAAAGGTAAAGAGTTTCCCTGCCCATGAAACTGACTAATCATCGCCGGGTGTGCTAACTCGTTACTTCAGGGGTCTCAGGGTACACTAAGATGGTACTACACACCTTGGCTATGGATTCCTGGAGGTAATTGTGACAAACTGTAACCTGATTCTCGCAAGTCGAAACTCCACAACCGGGTGCAATTTTATATCATACCCAGGACTGTTATCACTTCTGAACTGTCATCCCTCTGACATGACATTTTCTGCTTTGACTGCGTATCTATTACAGATAAGAATGACATTTCTCTGAAATGCGTATGTGTAAATCTATCAAATTCTTCATCTCCTATTTTGCAGGGCCTGGGAACTGATGACGCAAAACTTATCAGAGCAATCATATCGAGATCCGAAATTGACATGGTTCAGATAAAACAAGCATTTGCAAATATGTATGGACAAACTTTAGGAAGATTTATCTCGGTAAGATACATTTACTCACTTTTTGCGCTTTTTTGTATCACCAACTGCAAAATTATGTCTTTGAAAATTATCACTTGTGCAGTACAAATAGGCCCATATCTATTGGTAAAGGAACTTGGAACGAACCACCCTTTCTGGTGCACGGCAGATTTTTCAATGCAGATCTTTGATTTGAATTTTGCATCCAGATTTTTCAAACCTTTTGAATAATCATTAATCATTCGTAATAGTATATAACTGATATTGTAACAAAAATAAGACGTGAAAAATGATTTAATGCGATGTTTTTCGATATCAGATTTTAAGAACTATGTAACAAATCGGCACAATTCTTGCCGTAATTCCGGGGGGGGGGCACTCATTCGAAGAAGAGTGCTCTTTCAAGGATTTACTGTATTCGAATGTCTGTGTCTGAAAGGCTAAAGGCTTTTTTAAACAAATTTTTAATCTATTCTTGCCTGCTTTTTTAAATAGAAAAAGCCAAATTCTATCTATCAACCCTTAAACGACCACCATGTATGAGAATTTTCAGAAATGGAACACACAAAAACCAGGGCCGTAGGAAGAAGCTTCGGATTGGGGGGGGGCAATTGTTCTTAAGACAATAGAGAACAATACATCTAATTAAATCATGTGACGTAGCACCATTGTTTTAAAAAATTATTGGGGGGGCTTGAGCCCCCCCTGCCACCCCGCTTCCTACGGGCCTGCAAAAACCATACCCGTGCCATCAGATGAACTCGAGACCTTGCATGATTTGATTGGTTAATCTTTGACAGGCATCACAAGAGAGTGATTCGAGAGGGACTTGTATGGTGTTCAATTTTCTCTGTAGACTCTTTTGTATCGACTTGTTTATCATTACAGGATGACACGTCTGGACAATACAAGAGAGTATTGCTGGAACTCATTGGTGGGGTCTGATCAAAAGTATCTCAAAACTGCACATGATAATTCGGGTAAATAGAATGAGCAGATTATTAAGGTATGAAAAACATTATTTTTGTAATATATTCTCGGAAAGAGAAGCAAGAGGCAATTCCTGATTTCTCAGCCTCGCGAGGGTATTTTTCTTGTGGAAATTAGTTTTTCCCTTCAAGCACAGCAAAGCATGTATATTTCTTGAAAGTAGGATCAGCTCATTAAAGATTATGTAGTTTCATCAAGAGGGCCCCTACCGCAGCTGAGACCTCCCTTTAGTGGCACCTCGCCCCAAGGACTTGGAGTACACGTTTCTTGATAAGAAACTAAGAATTTAAGCCTGTATTGAAAGTGTCTTAAAACTATCAGATTTTCAGTACTCAGAGTCTCTTACGAGTTTATAACGAGTTTCACACGAGTTCCATAACAATTTTCATCTTTACTTCTTATTCCCTTGTGAACCTTTTCAAAACGTATTTTTTGAAGCCTTCCAGTGTTCAGTTCAGACTTTACTCAGGTACCTGCGGATTAAATGATACAGGAAACAAGTGAAAATGAAGCGAAAATATGCCAAGGACTTTCCTGACTAACTAACATAAATTGTCATTTTTCCCAGTCGTGGAGTTTCTTTATTTCTTGGTGATCTGAGAGTTGAGTTTCTTACAAGCAGTTTCTTCTTATAAAGACCTGTATTTGGAGGAAAATTTCCTGTATATTAGTTAGAAGCATCAGAATTACTGAGAGCAAAGTTCGTGTGCTCGCTTGTTTTTCCACCCAAACCCCCTCCTTATTGAAAATCGAGTAAATGTCGTAGGATGGATATTTAGATGTGGGGAGAATGAAATAAGGATGAGCCTCTGAGTGAGAAAGGAAATTATTGTTCTAAGATAAATCTTTAGCCCCAGTTTTTATTTACCAATCTTTCCAAGTTTGGCTGCATAGTAGATTATGGCTCTTTGTAATTCATCCAAATGGACTCTTTTGGAATGTAAGAGGTAGGCAAGGTATCATGCTGTTCGTTGTGAAATTAATAAGTTGATAGTAGTTTTATGGAAGATATAGCTTTGTAACAATGATGTGTTGTATTTGTAGTATCATGATCTCGGAGACCGTTTTACCCTAAACAGTTGAAGCTAGCGCAAAGTCATTTTATGAGGACATTTTAAGTCGTGTCGCGTAGTCATCTTATCCAATGCTAGCTTCAAAAAATGTTTTACCGACCAAAGAGGATTTTCAGATATTAGATCAGGGCATAAGTTGCTACGGTCTTGGCCACTACACTTCTATATAAGGGTCTTTAAAATGCAAATGGTGGCGGAATGGTGGTCTTGAAATATAACATAGTTTTGCGGAAATTTCATATTTGATTTCATCATGCTAAAAATTAGTACCTGTGATAACAGTTTCTTCAAAATTGTTGTTTGGGCATCTCCCAAACATCTGAAGGATGTGGCCCCAAAAAGTTTGCTCCAAGTTTTGAGAGGAGCTTACAATAATGATTAACATTTAGAGATGTGATACATCCAGACGTATAGACGTAGGTTACAAAATGAAGAAGTCGAAATGATATCACTATGCCTTTTGCAAGAGATTTCTGTTTGGGTTCAGAACTACGACCCGTCCTCTCTGCGTGGCTCTGCGTGTCAAATCATCGAATGTGTTTGGGCTAAACACAACATAGCTAATGGTGATTTTGCACACGGAGAAGTAACCAAAGTATCTGCGACAATAATGGTGATCGAAGCTTTGATGGAAGATTTGTTCTATTTTTCTAACGCTGAATATTGGAAAGTTTTAATGGATATCAAAAGTTCCATCACATTTCGTAGACATAGGCATGAAAACACTGCAGTGAAAACGTAGAAGCTGCGATGAAACTGGCCGCTATTAAAAACCCAAGGCTTCAGTCACGGTCGCGGATTGTCTCGTACTTTTCGATTGTTTATAAAAATCTTGTACAGCCCCTGTAAGGCGAATTTAGAATTATCTGAACCTAACCTCGAATAAATCATATTTATTTCCAATTAATTCTGACTGTTCTTAAATGTCTCCAGATCATGCGGAAAGCTGGACTTTAAATTTTGTCCAGATGTATATGAAACTTTATATATTAATCAAATAATCACAATATCTTATGTATCACTTGCATGTATGAAGCTTGATTGATATTGATATTAAAATGTATAAAGTTTGAAAATCTTTTTGTTTTCCAAAACTTGTAGGTTAAGCCAGGGTCTGGCCCTGGGTAAGCCTGGTATGATATGTCAAAGTTCGAGGCACAAAAACAAAATATTCTCCTTTTGGTGGCGGTGTTATCATAAGTCGGTCTATTTAAGATAAAAACTGAAAAATTAAGTTGGGTCATAGAGGGTGAATGCCGTGGCCATACTGAAATCTTTGAAAAATGCTGTTCTAGGTATAAAGCGTCTGCTAATATCTGAAAAATGTTAAGGGAATTAGTTGCGAAGATAATTTTTCAGTAGAATATAGATCATCAAGACGTTAATTTCTTCTGCATAGGCGTAGAAGGCAGGGGGCCAGAGGGCTCGTTGGAAATATTTGCAAACATCGGCTATAAACGGGCAGAAGTCCGCCTCAAGTCGGGCAAATGTTTCGTGAGCAATTGATTTCTGATGGGGCAGGCTCCTCCCCAAATTTCATCTCCCCGTACGCTGACTACGCTTTTGTTCTTCTGTCAGTGCAAGTCTGAACAGCACAGAGTTACGATTCTGCCTCTGCAGTTTTAGATTGTGTAAAACTAGAAAGAATGTCTTCGAAATAGGTTGTTTTCACCATAGAATTGATCAGTATCGACCGAAATGAAAATTGCCAGCTAAAGTACCCTTTCTACGTATTTTTACCTGGCTTTGCAAGAACGCAAAAAACGAACAGAAATCTGAAGTAGATTTGTAAGCAAATGGAAGAGAATATTGGGCTGTTTTGGGCGATTTTAGGGGTAGTTTGAGTCGAAGATCTAGAGTTTTATTTGTTGAGAAGTAATACAGTGGCCGTTTGATGGCGGTGGCTCCCCGATGGCTTCGAATTCATAAATGTTTTGTTATTGCGGTGAACAAAGCCGCCTCAACGAATTTGCGAAAAATTGCAACGTATGGAAATTTAACTGACTTTTGTTTCATGAGTCATTTCTGTTTCCGAGCCACGGTCTGCATTTTATGTCATTGAGAAGTGGATCATCAGATTTACTACATTAATTGCAGCTTTACATCCATTGTAAATTTGATAAACGGCTTTGAAAGAGTTAAGCAGCAACAACAACATCAATGCAACTCAATAGGTATAGGAGCCTATGTAAAAAAGCTGTTGGCATGTTTGCGAAATTTGCTGTTGTGGAAGCAATTTTTTGAAGCAAAGTCGCCGCTGCAAAAACGAAAAGGTATGCCCTCTTTTCTTTATTTCTTGCTCGTATTTGATCATATAACCATTATTTTCCACTCTAACAAACCTCATGACTAAAATGCTGAAAGGGACGTCTTGAAACCATAATTTACAGTTTCTTTTATCCATTCAAAAGTTCGGGAACGCCCAAACGGCTATAATAGGCCATATGTTTGCTTCCCTCCCAAAATGACCTAATAATGTCAATAATCAAATGAGTTACGTTGCGGCGTGAAGCCAGAGCTTTTTTGTGCAGAGTTTGTTGTTTTCAATGGAAAGATTAGAATGCCAGACAAGAGAAAGTCTGTTGGCATAGCTGAAGAAGCATATACCAAATATACAAATATTGCTAGCTTTGCTTGATGATTGAAGGAAGTTTTTCAATCCAATCGACACTGAAACGAAAGTCAAAAGTTGGGGAAGTGAATTATATTTCTTGTGGCAATATGTGAAATGTTTCAGTGTAGACAATGCTTCCTTCTTCCTGTGTGAAGATGAAGGTTGAGCAGTCCTTTTAGGCGTCCCCCAAGCAAGATATTAAGTACACCAGGTTGAAATGCTGATCTTGTCAGCTGTACAAGCCAATATCATGTGTGTTTGAGTGATGTGCAAGGTTCAATAAAAGTACTTGAGCAGCACAGACTACTGTACACATCCTTTTCAAAAATTGTATCACCTTCAAAATTTGGACCATTAAAGGAAATGTAAGCATATAAAAGTGGCTCAAGCCACTTGCCATCAGATTCTAGCCTATCAGATCAGATACCAGTATTTCCTGTTGACGTAGATCAGTTACCCAAATATGGAGCGGTACGAGGTCATAACCTATTGTCTTTGTGTGCCTATTTTTATCAAGGGCTTATATTAGACTTATGACGATGAGTCTCTTGTTTCCCTGTGCTCTTTGACTTCAAGATGGCGCTTCAGTCAACAGAGACTCATATTATTACTCTGAAAAAGTTGACCCTATTTAGGCCTAATATGCTGGGATTCCTAGCATACCAATCAGAATGAGAGATTTGGCGAAGAACAATCAGTTTCGAACCTTCAATTTGATTCACGCAGTTGACTAAATTTGAAGAAAGTTGCTGCAGCAGTTACTTGAAGATTTCTCTGGTATGTCTGGTCTTAAAAACATGGAAATTGCAGCATTAAAGACTTATTTTGCACTCACCAGGTAAAGTGAACTTTCTTCTTCAGATGAATACCAAGTTTTGTTGATTAAGTGTCTGCTTACCGTGGTTTCTATCGCATTTCCTTTCTGGGGAGCGACCGTTGAACAGAACCAAAGCAGTCGTTCGATCCAGATTTGATCAATCGAATGCAGAAGATAGGGTCAGGTTTTTAACTGTTTCATTGTGAATCCCTGTGAGCAAGGTACCACAGGGATACAAGGGACTCATCGTCATAAGTCTAGGCTTATATATGCTTAGATTCACTTTAAAGGAGTATTTTTACTGACTATTATATGCAACATTTTTGGGTAAATCAATTAAATCATGCAGTCAGATTATTGATGGTGAAGGTGAAGGTGAAGTTGCGGTTTTTAGCACCAAACACTGAGATTGCAGTGGGGCTCTACATGGGAACTCTGCCCTGCCCACCTTCTGTGGCTGCAAAATCAGAGGGTTACACCACTGCACCACAACATTATTTAACAATCCTTTGTTTATTTCTTTTCAGAACTACTTAAATATGGCTTATCCTCCCCCTGGCGGTGGTTATGGTTACCCTCCTGGTGGTGGGGCATACCCTCCACCTACTGATCCTGTAAGTATATTTCTATCTTTTTGATATGAAGTCAGCATTTGATTGCTTTTCCTCCAGAAATCTTGCTGGATTTGTCAAAAGCTTTGATCCTAACATTAGGCGCACAAGGATATGATGAAATTTTATACCATTTGCTGTAATACCATTTAAAAGGCTATAATTCCTTGAATATCAAAGCAATGATGTTGAATAGCTTAAATTTCTGATTAGTTTCAAAACTTAACTTGTCTGAAATTGACCACACCATTGCAAAGATGTGACGGTGGCAGACACTTAAGGGGCAAGGGGGTGTGGTTGCCCCCAGAGGTTGGCTGGAACAAGGATCTTTTATTTGAAAACAAAGGTGTTGAACAATGCTCTCTGACTGAAGCCATTGCTTCCCCACCCCCCTCCCATCCCAAACATTTGGCAAAGTATCTACCTACCGAGTTATGTCACTTGAGAAGACCATGCAAAACGGTTTTAAAATGGCATGATGTGCAAAAAGTCATCTCGATAAGCGTAAAAAGATTCATTATAGGAAACTGTATTATTGGGAGTGCCACAAGGATCCGTTTTGGACTCACTGTTTTTGCTTGTTCACATTAACAGCCTTTTTAATATGTTTCAGATGTAACATTTCTCTCCACACAAGATATCTCTAGTTTTCACATGTATATATTTGATATTTTCTTTCATATCAAGGCTATAAAGGGGGCATACCATTGTAAAAATAGTCATTCTTCTGACGATGACCATAGCGTCGAAACGCGTCAAGAGTAGAGAAGAGTAAAAGAAAAGTTTGAAGAACTCACTCCAAGTCGTCTCTTTCTTGTGTTCATCTTGATATTTTCTTTCAGATGTACCCACCTGGTGGTGGAGCATACCCCCCTGGAGGTGGGGCATATCCCCCTGGTGGAGGTGCATACCCTCCCGGAGGTGGAGCTTATCCCCCAGCTGGAGGAGTGCCAGGTTATGGTGCACCACCAGGACCAGGATATCCACAAGCTGGTGGTTTTGGAGGAGCACCTCCTGCAGGTATATACTTGGTTTATGGTATTCATTTCCAAAATGTATTTTATTTATTGTGTCATATTTAGAATTTAATGTTGGTCCTTGCGCCAAAAAAACTGAGAGGATAGCTGGAAAATCCAGGATTTCCTAGTATTTCCCATGCTATTTTTCGTCCAAAATGTTTTCAAGCATGGAGCTCTGTTTCCCAGGAAGCTATTAGAACTTTGAATATCCACCCTAGAAGCAAAAGGGAAGCCAGGAAATATTATCCAAAATTGCAGGGAAAGCTGAGAAGTGATAATTTGACAGCAAAAAGTATGGCAAGGAATGTTGTAAAAGTTGTGTAATCTGGGAAAACCACAGAAAATGTGTATATTTTAGCGAAATTGTGGATTTTGACAGGAAAATGGCCCTGTAGCTACTTTTAAAATGCAACAACTAATGAAATTCCACAGGGAAACTTTTGCATCTTACAGTAACCACAGGTACAATTTTTATTTGAATAAAGTTTATTTTTCTTTGAGTGTAACAAGTTAGAAAATATAATGTAATTCAAATGGCACAGTAGGTCAGTGGTGCAGCTGAGGTGTGTCTGAAGAAGGAAGGAGAGCCTTTTGCCATTAAGTCAATGTATGCAATGAAATACTGGGTTTTCCAAAAAAGTATACAGATTTGACTGGATCCAGCGATGTGAAGTTAGCTTTGATCAATGGCTAATCACTCTCAAAAGGTTCCCTGATAGTTAACCTGAACATAGATACTCATCAGCTCTTTAGAGAGTACACATCAGCTCCTCAGAGCTGCCAATCTTTTAACCTGCAGAACAAATAAAATAACTTGTTTGTTGGTATCGGTGCTTTGAGAGTAGAATGCTAATCTTAAAAGTTCAATCTTCCTTCAAGCTCCAGACCAGAGCTTTTGCCATTTGGCCTAAACAAATTCTTGAACCACATCAAATGAATCAGTGATAGCCTTCATCTTCATAAAAGCTGAACAATATTTGATCATCCTGTATCACATTCTGTTTGCTAGAAGTCACGCATTGTGCAGTTTTTTATTTTCTTTAATTTCAGATTTTAATTTTTTGTGCTTCAAAAATTTGTTAAGGCCAAAAGGCCAAGAAAGTTCTAGTTTCAAAGTGGATGCAAATTTGAGCTTTCAAGGTCAATTTTTCTGCTATCAAAGCACCAATACCAACAAAAGAGGTATCAATGTTCCAGCTTACTATCAAGGAATATAACTGAAATTGATAAGCCATTGATTGAAGTTACATTTACATCACTGGACCCAAGCAAATTGGTTCTTTTTTCTGGGACACCATTTATATGAAGGTGATCCATTTAATTTTCCTTTTTCAGGATTCAACACTGGTGGACCCCCAATGCCTGGTGGACCAGGAGGCTACCCAGCCCAACCATATGGTGCAGCACCACCTGCCCAAGGGTATCAACCTCCAGCAACACAGCCTTATGTACCACCACCATCAGGACATGCTTATCAGCAGCCTCCAGGCCAGCAGTATGGTGCACAACCAGGCTATCAGCAACCCCCAGGTCAAGGCTATGCACCCCAACAGCCTCCTGCTCAAGGCTACCAGCAACAGCAACAGCGTCCACCTCAAGGTTATCAACAACAGCAGCCTCCATCCCAAGGATATCAGCAGCAACAGCAGCCTCCTTCTCAAACTTATCAACAGCCACCAGCAGGACAGCCAGCCCCTGCAAGACCTGGTATGTGAGGTTATAAAATTCAATTTTATATGGAAGAATTTTATCAATTACGGCAAAAACTCTTTTTAGCCCCCCTCTCTTTTCAGACCCTTCTATTAAGCCCCTCTCTCTAATAAGCCCCCTCTCTATCAAGCCCCTCCCACTTATATCAAATGCTGGAGGTTACCAAAGATTTTTCATTTAATATTTAAGATAACAAGTAGTCAAATTTGTGACTGGTAAAATTGTATTTCGATTCTGCGGAATATGGGGTGAAAGAATTAAAACAGCTATTTATCCTTGCTGTTTGACTTTTTTCAATAAGCCCCCTCTCTAATAACCCCTTCTCTTTGAAGCCCCCTCTACAGTTTCTGAAATTGAGTAACCCCCCTCGGGGATGGGCCTAATAGAGCTTTTATGGTATCTACAAAAACATCTGGAGACATCATGCTCATATTCTGAATCTTAAACATTCTAGCTATTCTGCAAAGCGTCTGGATTGTGAGCAATGTCTTTTATACATTTTGCAGAAATCTGACAAGTTTCCAAATATGCACAATAATAATCCTACCTCTTACATCACTCAATTGAAGCTTTCAAAAGAATCGTTATAAAGACATTGATTAATCCAGACTCTTTCGTAGAATGCTTCGCTAAAAGGTCTATTGAAACAATCTCTTCCTTCTTTTCATAATGAATTGCTTCATAAGGATTGGAAAAACACTGAAATTTTTTTAATCCAAGAAGCTACCTTTCACTTCATGTATGGAAGTATTTTTCTCACCAAAAAAATAATCGAAGACAAGGAATGCATGGCTGCTTTTAGTAACATCAATGAATTCTACCAAAGTTTCATATAGATTATTGCCTGTGGCCCCTTATCCCATTATCTTGTTCTTATTTCATCAAATGAAAGTTTTTCTTTTCAGCTGCACAACCTGCGTCAACTGCTGTAAGTAGATAGATCTTTAATATGACCCCCCCCCCCCATTGTGTGCCTTCTCTGACTAAATATGCCCTTGAGCATGGCCTTACATCTTGCTACTCTAACCAAAAAAAAGAAGATGGCATAAGCTACTTCTATGCAGCATTTATAAAGTGTATTTGGTATCGTGAAGATCTTAGATTGACGTCTTTGTTGTTTCTTTAAATTTTTTTGCTGTTGATATGTCAGTCCTCTTATTTGACAAATTATTTTTCTCAATCGATATTTTGGAATTTATGACAAATTTGAATTGGCCTAGTACCCGCATTGACATACAATTTATTTGTGTTTTTGCTTTCTCTTCTAGCCTCTTGCAAGTCAGATGGCTGGAATGTCACTGAAGCCGGTATGTTCTCAGCTGTTTTGTGGAGTGCAATATTTCTTTGTTGCCTCTGACTGATGCGGCAGCACAAAGCGATTAGCAATTGGAAACAAAAGTATTTTTTATTGCCATGTAGCCAACTGTCTAATGCAAACAATAGCGGACTGCATAAAGATTTCCTGAGTGGCTAACTTGCTCGTTTTACAAGTGAATAGGCTCTTTTTGAAGAGAAGATATGAAATTTTATCGAAGGTAGAAGGATGGATCTTTATTTTGTCTGCTTCAATTTTATCTCATTTAGATGCTCAGCAGTGTAGTAATTCAATTCTCGTATATCTTTGTGTATATTTCAAATATTTAATGCCCTGTGTCCAAATTTTTAAACAAGAATTCTTAGGAACTTTTTAAGCAACAGAAACAGTATTAATTTTATTGATGCCTGTATTGTTGTTGTTTATTGATGCCTGTAAAACTGCATGTTTTTTATCTTTTCGCAATCCTTACTTCTGACATCCTTTTCTTCAGATGTTTCATGGTACTGTCATCCCGATATCTCCATTTGATGCTGAAAGAGACTGTGAAGCTCTTAGAAAGTCAATGCGTGGAATGGGTGAGTGATCAGGGCTTCTATTCTGTGTTGAATGCAACACGTAGAACTAACAAAACATGATTCTTGCCCTCCACCACTGCGAAACATGTTTCAGCGTTTTAATAATGGCAAGGATACACGAGGAAACGGCTCACTTCTTATATTGCCAAGAGTTAAAACAGAAGCAGGACGAAAAACATTTGCCTTTCAAGGTGCACTAATTTTTAATGGATTGTCATCCGACCTTCAGAACGAATCTTTCTTTGTAAATTTTAAACGCAAAATAGATAATCTAAGCTTTGCATGATAATCGTATAGTATTTTAGCTTTTAAATTTTTTACCTTGTCAACAGTTTCTTTAAACAGGACCCTTATTGATAGCAGTATTTTACTTGTACTGAAAAGGCGTATCCTGTATAAATATGTATTATTATTATTATTTATTATTATTATCTTTCCTTTTTAAATCAGGGATGAGAATTTTATCGATCAACTTTTATGTGTCTCGCATTTTAGGCCATATTTATTTGCACTGCAAAGGCACAGTTTAATCCTCTGCAAAGTTGTTACGGTGGAGTGTTTCCACTGCTCTGGAATGAAATCGTTCTTTAGATAGAAGGAACAAAAGTATCACAGATTAGCAGGAACGTTGTAAACGTAAGGCTGATCTGATACACTTTTGTTTGTTATGGATCCAAAGTTGTACTGGTACAATGCAAACGGGTCCTTATTCTCCGAGGGCCATAACGTGTGCCCTTGTTATTGCTGTATTAGTGGCTGAAAGTTTGCAGAAATTTGAAAACTTTTTCAGTGGTTTTGGGACATTTCTGGAAGCACACAACTGTTATCAGAAAATTACTTTTAGCATCTGAGCAAATGGTCTAATTTCAACATAATTTACACCCAAATCTTGTAGATGGGCCTTGTTTGAACTTTAGGCTGTTAAGGGAATCTTTTGTACACTTCTTTAATGAGACAGTGGTAGATATTTACCTAAGCCTCTATTTGCTGTTAAATAGCGAGGTATT